>BOSO01005773.1:0-26745 GCA_018403395.1 Gorsachius goisagi
GGACAGCCTCCAGAACCTCAATGTTTTTCTTGTAGTGAGGGGCCCAAAACTGAACACAGTATTCAAGGTGCACAATGCTGTCTTTAAAAAAATAAGAATTATTTATAAAAAAAAAACCAAAAAACTGGAAAGTCTTTGCTGTTTGGGTTTTTTTTTTTTTTAATTTCTAGAATAACCAAAATGTTATTCCTACACACATTCCCCAATCTCTTGCCCCAAAAGGCCAGTATCAGGAAAAATCAAGAGTCCAGTTAATTTTTTTTTAAAAAAAAAAAGAAAGTTAAAAATCTCATTACATGCTCCACTCTGCCATGAAAATGTTTCTGGTTATGAATAGTCTGTATTTTATTGTTCATAGTGCTCTTCAATAAGTGTTCTTCTCTTTTGCCTGTGTTTTTCCCTTAAGGAATTTTGCCCCTAAAAGTACGCTGAACCAACTAATCACAAGTTACTGCTAAACACAAAAAAACCTATTATAGCTTAAAGAAATTATTTCTAATATTTTGCTTTGTACCAGTCTTGTGCTTCTCTGCTGCATCAGGAGATACACCTGATTCAGGGGTCACTGTTAGTTTTGCATCATACCCCAGTTTTAATATAAGCTTCAACTATATTAATTTGGTTTTCAAGGATGTTATTCATCACCAGGTTAATGGCAGCTAAAGACACTAATTGGATTGGCCTTAAGTATCAGAACAAAGGTACAATGGGCTTTATCACAACAGATGCTTTATGTTCCTCTATGACACGGGCTATAGACTAGCAGCTTGCTCCTGGTGGCATATTTATAGTGAGCAAGACTCCTTTATAAGAATTCAACTTCCCTTAAGAATAATGTTAAAATAACACATACTATCTTGAGGGTGTTGACAAGCACAGCACTGGAAAGACAGCTTCACTAAGACTACAAGCTCCAGAATCTAGGAAGCCACCTCACAAGTTTACTGTACCCTAACTCTCCACTGGAAAGTTACGGATACCATTTCCTCTAAAGGCCAAATACAAAGAGAAACAATATTTCTGAGAGTTACGGTGCAACTCACTCATGTTGAGCATTGTGATGACAGCCCTCGTGGGACTGCCAGTTACTAAACTAGCAGGTAATTTTAAATCTAGCACTTATAAAGCACCAAAAATTTAATTTTGCACTTAAACCACCTTTGTGCACACACTCTGATAAAGAGTTTCAAGCATGTGAAACAAGAAAGGTTTTGCCTGCACCTCTTAGTCGCAAGCTTTGAGGTATCACCATGCAAGTGCCTTTTGTAACAAGTCTGATTTGGAGACCTAAGACTTCCATGGCATTTAACACGGTAAGAGAACACTGAAAGTGATAGGAACTAGATATTCCTTGCAGTGTGATGGCAGTAGAGAACATCTCATTCTGGTCACAGCTGGTACAGTTTAGAAACATGCTTTTTGAAACCTGGGAACTATACATTTGTTTATAGCTCCCACACATCACAACAGAAACAGGCAACAGATTAGAAAAGAAGCAAGTCAAAAAACTGTAGTTTGACACTGCTATTGGAGATACCTACTGGAGATCAGGTTTTTTTACAAGAACTTGGAAGTTTTTAATCGTAGTCTGGATTGGAGGTCCTTCTTCTGACTCTTGCAAGACCTACGTTGCATCTAAAATATACATTGTGTATTGCTTGGTTTGTTATGTGTATCATATATACCTTATGCTCAACACATTCATTTTACTAGGTAGTTTTTTGGTACGTGATCTACCACACACCTAAATCCTTTCATTGCATTAGTGAAAAAACACATAATGCAAAATGCCACCTCCAAAAGGGCTTGACTGATCAAGGATTGTAAAGGGACCGTATAAAAAAAATATAATAGGGACTTTATTCGTTAGCCTCCATGAATACACAAGTCTCCACAATTATCTGTCTGTCTATACATATATACACCTCAGGGGCATTTGCTAGCCCTTAAGCTCCTGTGAACAGGGGTTGGAGGCAGAAACCTAGGTTTGAAAACAGACGGCAAGAAAAAACATTAAACATTGCTTTAAAAAGTATGACAATAAAAGCTATGTTGTATTTAACTGCAAAGAAAAATTATTTAGTAGTGGAAATGATGTCACAAAAAGCTAGCCAAGCTCACCCAGAGAACTTACACTTCTTCCCTTCTCATTTATACACAAATACCACCACCCCTTAACCCTGGATGTAGGAAATCAGTTTATTATAACCCCCAGAAATAAGTGTTCTGGATATCAAACCCAATGACTATTCTTTAGCCCATTTTATTGCAATGCTCAGACTGTGCAATGGCAAGTGTTTACATAAATATTTGCAGTGGTTTACTTAGAAATGCATACAATGGGCCATCTTCAGGCATATGCAAAAAATAATACACTGAAAGGACTATCAAAACATAAATAAATCAATGATATCCAGTAAAAATTTATACTTGAATTTTCATGTGTATCTCATGAAATTTAGAAGTGCAGTACAATCTGCAAGAATTAAAACTGCAACATAATCTGTAAGAATTTTAGCCAGCAGCTATTAAATTTGAGAGCTGTTCGGCTTACTATACCTACCTGGCAGACAAGCCTGACAAAGCCTTTTTGAGGATTTCTGGAGTGCTGTCCGTTGGTGGAGGAACATCAGGAACATCTGAATCACTTCTAAGATCCAACTCACCAAGTCTTTCTTCCAAATCCACTTCCTATGACAAAAAAAAAAAAAAAGAAAAAAAGAAAACCAACATAACACACACAATTATTAGTTACTATGTCAGAAAACAGTATTCAGAGTCATAAATTATTACCTTCTAGAAAAAGACAACAGTGGTGTAATGGTGTACTACTGAAACTGTAGATCTTGTAGGAAACAAGTGTATCCCAATAAATGTTTATAAGAAGGTGAGTACTCGGATGTTGTGACATTACCTGGTGTGCTCAAGAAACTTCACATTCTGAGCACTTTTTCAACCCACATACAGAAACATGGGGATATATGTTTCCAGAAGTACTACAGTTGACATAGAACACATCAGTTTAAGAGAAATCCCCAACCCTTTAAACAGTCCCTCACCTATGTCTCAAGCTAACCTTTTATGGAGTAAGGAGAAGGGTCTTCTGGTGGTTTAATATCACGTTAAGAAAAAAAGGAAATGAAAAAACAGTCCCTGTGTACAATGAAAAGAGGTTGTTGACACAGTCTCAGACATACATACGCTAGGACTTGAATCCTCCAGCTTGAAAAGAACGATCAAAAAACAAACTGTGAAGTGACCAAGTGTCCTGTGGACACAGTATTACTCAGAATAATTTCCTGTATGACTCCGACACCGCAGTTGTTTCTTCATTATTCACTAACGACCACTAAGGAAGACATCATCTAGACATACTGTGTGTCTAACCCAAATGCAAAATAGGCAGTACATATTTTGGTGACAGTGTACAAATTGTCACCGACAGTCACAGTAGACTATCAAGACTGTTTTTCCCTCAGTTAAAGCCAATACTAAGGGTGCTGATGATTTACTTCACTCATTCTAATGCTACAAACACCGCAGCTCTGGGGAGTGCCAGGGCTGCACTTGGCCCCAGCACAGCAGTAGGGCCTCTGCTGTCTCTAGCTCAACGCCTGGCTCTCTTGAGACCTAGACTTCCTCCCGACCTCCCTGATGACTTGCCTCACCTCCTTGCAACTCCAAACAGCTTCCAGCCTGCCCTGCCGCCTCAGGTTCATCAGTTCTGAACAACTTTGGGGACTGTGAAGTAACTGTGTTTGAAAACTTTCTTCATCACACCATATTGCTATTTTTCAGTCTCCCTCCCTTTCCACCTTTGTCATCTCAGTTCTTTCTTCTGAATCTATTTCCATGAATGTGACTGCTTTTCTTTCCTACTTTTTCTTAATAATATTATTTTCTTCCCTTGTTCTGAGTATTCTTGGCATTTTGGAAGACAGCAGAAGTATATCCTCCCTCTCGCCCCCTCCATAGAGCACCACAGAATTAAGGCAGCCTACAACCCCAGCCGTTGCGTGGTCACTCTGTTGACAGGCTATCTCCTTTTCCTCTCAATCCATTGGCCTTTTCCAGGAAGTTACACTTCAGCGTAACCATTGCCTCAGTGATTGACCTCTGTAGGCAACACAGGTGGACAAGATAAGGCTTTTCAAACCTCACTGTCCAAAGTCAAGGACCAAGCCTACACCCAGAAGCTGTGCAGAAGCAGCTGTGGGGAGGGGCTGTGGGGCCATCCGGGTCTCCGGGCAGCTGAGAGCTGAGCAGGGTGCTGCAGGTGGGCTACCCTGCAGCTCTGCGCCCTCACCTCAGACTCGTCCTCAACGCTCTCCCCAGGGACCCTAGTCTGAGGGAAAACACCATCCTTTTCATTTTTACACTGTTTTTACCTTATTAGAACCTGAGACCACGAGCTGCCACTACACACATGCACAAGGGAAACAGGTAACAACAGAAAGAGTAATTCTCTTTTTTAACATGTTAAGCCTGTGGTTTGCTCATTCACTTTATGTCCCACACACATTCCCAAGATTAAATTCTTGAATGGATTTTTCATTATTTATTTATTTGAAAAAACACGATCAATGCTTTTCCTAGTCCCTGAAACCCCACAGTTGAATAATTATTAGACAGACGTTGTCTATAATTAATACAAGTAAGAAGGGAAAATACTCTAACTGTGGTACAGACTTCAGTAAGTCTGTAGAACACCTGAAAAAGCACATAAATAAATAAAAAATTACTGTGCTTGCAACCTTGTTATTCAGAGATGTTTCTCACAGTGTTGTACCATAGCTTAGGAAATCAACGATAGATGCAACTGCAGGGAGATCCCAAAGCCATGTTCCAACGACTGTGACCTGCATTGGAGCGCAGCAAGCTATCTGTGCAGTTCCAGAAGATACTATTCATTGTGCAGTAATCCTGGCCCTAAGACCATGACTTAGCGTCTTTAATATTAATCCCTGTTTGCACATGGCAGAGATGTTCTCTCCTTTAAGCACTCAGAACTAAGAATACCCCCAAACTTTTTTGTTCCATTTTGGGGCTTTTGGTATTGCAGAAAATGTATCCATACTCAACTGGAGTTGAAATATTAAACAAATACTAAAAATTCATACTTAGTTTTATCCCTCTGATATTTAACACACAACTATCGCTCATGTACCTCATTAGAAGCAATGTTTTAGATTTGCATTTCCAACATCTGAATTCACAGGTGTATGGCATTTTCCAGAGTACCTGAACAGCTTGAAGAAGGAGTCTGTGTCTACCTGATGTGTTTTTCAGTAGCTCATGCTTCATACTGCCACTACTGGGAGCTTGCCTAGCACAGCCTGCAAGTTGCATAGAAATTGGTGCATTTGGTCATTTTTTAGCTTTACACAGCTACAATAACCAGTGGGAGACAAACTCCCAGCTATCTTCAACTTCCCTTTGCAACATACCTCAAAAATTACCTTGAATACTTTATTTTCCAGCTAATTGCTATAATGGCCACAACCATTTCCTGAAGAAGGCATTTAATTTGCAAAGTCAGAAGCCGAAGAGGAAGTTGTTCACTAAAAGCTAGTTAATTGTCTTCTGCATCATGAAGTGCTTAGAGAACCCCATCCTGGGGGACAAGTCTTTCTTGCTAATTGTTTTCTTAATTATTTTACATGATTGATTATAAATATTCCAGTTTATAGCCATGAATAACAACAATTGTTAAGGAAGGAACACTAAGTTAATCACTATCAAAACCCTCAAAAAAAAAAAAATTGAGAGTCTTGCTACTTCAGTTTGACCTTGTAGAAGCAGTTTTGGAGTTTAGTGTAAAACCAAGCAGCCCTTCCTTCTCCTGCTCTTCAGGTTTGGGATTCGACCAAGCTGAACACACACTAACAACAAGGACCTGCAAGAGGTATTAATTGAAATGCCACGGGTTTCATACTGTGAGCAGGTATTTACAAGGTTTTCAAGGGTTAATTGAACACAGCAGAAGTTGTACTGTCTGAAGTGACTAAGACACCTTTCAAACCCAACTCCAAATTAAATGTTTGATCCAAGGTGTTTTTATTTTTTTCTAGAGCTCTCAAACTGCAGGTGACAGAGCCTTTTACATGCAGAACATGTGCCACTCCCGTCTCCTTGATTCACATCCCAAGTCTCTGTAACGGATAGATGTTGCAATGAGGTCGTTGCCTTATTTCTCTTCATTTGAAGACACGCGTTCCTTCAAGGGAACCCATCTGATCAGCTCATAGAATACAAGCCCAACAAGGCTGAGATGATGCAGGCCTAACAAGTACAGGGGAAGGCAAACGTGACAGTTATTCACACACTACAAACAGCTCAGTGCACAATAAACATACCTATCTGACACACTACGACACTCATCAGTTTTCATCATTTCCAAAGCACACTGACACAAAGGTTTGTTTAGTCATGGGGTTTTGGTTTGTTTCAATTTTGGTGTTCTTAAAGACAAGACCTTCATCCCCAAGCTAAATCTTCTGTACAAGGCCACAAGTACTTGGCCATTCAAAGGAGCAACTCAGTCAAGAGCCTGAGCCTCCCCAACAGGAGTTCAAAACATGTGACATCTTGCCACAAATTAAGCTTCCATGTGGATTTCTGCTTGCTGGCTACTTCGCAACAGCTACCAGAATATAGCTGTGTGTCACGTAGAAAAAAATAGACATGTCAACCTTTCATCATCTAAAAGGACATACGCATCTGAATTGCTGCTTTGTACCACACGTCCTCCACTACAATTAATACGTGCCAAGCGAACCACGCACAAGAATCATTCTAGTTACAAAGGCACTTGCAATATTTTGCTTGTACTGCATTTTTTTCCAGGACACGATAGGGAACTCCCAAGTAGACAGCAAATATGTTTTTCTTGGAGAATGCAGCATCTACATGAAGAGCAACTGAGAAAATAAAGACATCTTCCAAGAGTTTATGTGAAAAAAGTGAGCAAGCAAAAGAATTTAATTATTGTCATTTTACCTGTATAAGTGTTACTTAAAGTCTTCTCCTCCAGCTTTGACCTTTGTGCAGCCTCTCTCACAAGTTTTACAATGGAGTCAATAGCTCAGTTAGAGCACATTGCAGCATAATTAATGAGATGTACCTTGATACCTTCCTCTGAAGTCAAGATATCAAAGTGTCAGAAGATCCGGAATAATGAAACCTTTTTTCCAAACTGTTAAAGCCTGACATATGCAGAAACACAAGGAGGACAACAGCAGACACTGAATCAAAGACTGAAACCTACAGATCCTCTCCTATCTGCATGAGTACTAATTCACCACCATTTCCAAGAAAAAAATATGTTTGGAAGCTCTTATTATTACCATGCTCCAGAATTCTCTGTCAAAATTAAACAGATCCATTTTCTGGATATTCCAAAAGTAGTAAGTCAAATGAAGTAACTAAGTGATCTATGACAGACTTTACTGTTCCACCATAGCCCATACTGCCATCAGGAATTTCATTTATCTCCAAGCGGATTTGGGAGGTTTGGGGCATCAAAGACCCAAGTCCCAAACCCAGCTTCACAGGTCTGAGCAACTTACCTAGCAACTGATTCCCTGGAAGGACTGTTTCATGGAACAGAAACAGCTTTTTCAATACCGTAGGAGAAACAGTGGTCAGTGATGCCGAGCTTGTTTTAGTTACAAATAATTAACAATGACCCTAGGCAAACAAGCACTTGTTCCCACGGCCAGCAATGCAACACGATTCCACTACCTCCTCCCCGTCCTACTCCAACAACTCTGCACAGTACAAAGGGGAATAACTGTGTCATTACTTCCAGGATGCACTTTTTTTTCTTTAAATATTTGAAAGCAGTGTCACTTGCTTTTTAGTAAAGAACATGAACAACTGGAATTTTAGGAGAAGCATGAACACAGGCAGATCAATCTGTAAAACTTTAACTGACTTATACATATTAAGTATTTGAATGCCAAATCTTTCCTCTTGCTCCCAAGGGCCGCAGAGTATTTATGAAGGCACTTTGACAGAACATTCTTAGGAAAAGAGTGTCCAGGGCAAGCAGCAGCAAATAAGAAAGGGACAACCAAAAAAATCACTCCTGCATGCCACAGGACAACACGAAGAAAAAACAAACTCGTGAAACTGCAAAGCCCTACAGGGCAAAGGCATATTCACGGGAATTTTGCAAAAAGTCATGAGCTCAACAAGCTAGCGAGCAACTGAAGACACCGAGACATGCAGAGCCTGGGAACTTCAGGAAGAAGCTTCACAAAGGGCATACCATATTCCTTCATACAAAATCAAGGAAGTTAACTTTTACTTGAAATTATATGGATGTAGAAATGGCTACCCATTGTTTCCAGTTAGTGGTAAAAAACCCCATGCAAATGAGAAAAAAAAACCAGCTTCACTTAAATTCAGTATGAAATGAACATCTATGGATATAGTAAGTATAATATAAAAAGTATTGGATTATGTACTGAAAATAGGACTAAAAGTACAAGAGATAAAACCCTCCAGACAGATTTAGTGTTTGTGGAGTTTTTCAAACACAGAGAGCTTCTCTACTTTGGCAAACAAGGTGCTTTAAAGCACATCGCCTCTATGTATCTGGAAGTCTGAACTGATTGTGTCAACAAGAGCAAAAGCAGCACAAAGCAGTTACCATACGAAAGGAGACAACCAAGTTTTCTCCTTTGTTACAAGTAAGGAAGGGGGTGAGGTTTTTGAGCTGTTCTAGGAAGCAGTGGAAACCCACTGCATCGTGGCCATCCTGAGGAGTTATGAACAAAAGAACGTTTGGGGTCCAAATACACATTTACTACGCCAAACAGGTCATCTCAAAATAGCCAAAGGACAATAAGCTATCCACCAGTCGCAAAGGTCAGGCAAGAGGTAGAGCAGAAAGATAACTATCTAAGACAACGTATAATGTGGTATCCGGACGGTGAGATGCTTCCCATCAAACCACCCACAGCAGACATTACCTGTGTACTCATATTCAAAACAGAGACCCAAACTGTGACCCACTGATAGAAAACTCAGTACAAAATGCTGGTTTATGTTTTCAGTTACCAAGGGCACTAAAGACAGCCTAATATGTAAAATCAATCTTTAGTGGCGCTTGTGAGCCATGACAAGGGTCACTGGTGCTGTACACATTGAAGATCAGTTGAACAATTCTAACAGGAACAAGGAGGGTCTCCCAAATAATCCGTCAAGAAGTCTTCTGTGCAGAGGAAAAGGCTTTCCATACCTAACAGTCCAAGCAATCATCACAAGCATATGTACATTGAAATTCATCTCCTGTAACCAACATCCTAGCTGCATACACAGCAGCAGAGTTCTTTCTGTTCAAGATCATCTCAACCTGGATGAAACACCAGAGTGTCGAGCAGCTAACGTAAAAGTGCAGTAGGCCTATAAGAGAGAAGAGCATTTTCCTCTCTGGAAATCACACAGGTAAACCAAGAATATTAGCAAGTTTTAGGAGCACTCTTTTGAGGTCTGGGGACTAGAAGCTTTGAACGGGAAGAATTCTTCAAAGGCAGTTCACTGCATACCTCAGAAGTGAACTTAACCTACAAAATAAAGCAAACCTGAACAATTCCAGAGAAAAACAGCTTTTTGAGCGCACTGCTACAAGAAATCACGTTTAAAGGTTAATTCTCATCTAAATACTTTCTTCCCAGCTATAGTCTGAACGTTACCTTATTTGATCACAGCCCTTGATGCAGCACGGTACTGCAAATTTTCAAGTTTGTTGGCTTAGAGTTCATACAACCAAAGTGCAGAATAAAACCTGACAATACATTGAGTTTCACTTTCCAGTTCCTTGCCACAATGCCCAAGGCAGACTGCACACTCTGCAACTTCGATGTCCATGCAAGGTTTAACAGCCAGCCACGGCTTCGCGAGCCCTCCACCACGTATTGCAAACTCAATTTAGCGATCAGAAAGCTTTTTTTTTTTTAAATTCCAGTTACCAAAATGAGAACATCTCTTTCATTTTATTCAGACAATTAGCAACCGTGATGCGCTCAGCCTGTGTAGAGATAAGCCTTAACTCCACGGCAAACAAAAGAACAGCGCTGTGGCTGTTTTGCCACTGTGATGAACCCGATGCATAGACTTAGCATTTCGAAAACCTCTTGCCTTAGCAGAAATATCATACTGTAAGTCCTTTCCGGGCCAGAGGTGAATGCCTATCACTTGAAAGGCCATAAACCAGAACCAGTTGCTGGGGAAGTGCTGACACAGCCTCTAACCGGCGCCGATCACCGTCCCGCGGCCCTTCCCGCGCTGCCACACCGGCCCGACCCCGCCGAAGCGCGCTCTATGCCTGGCCCAGCTACTTCGGCCAGGGGCGAACGGCAACGCGCAGCCTGACAGCTCAACGCGCTTCTGCGGCGGGCCCGGGGAGAAACCGGACGCTGCCATTTCAGTCTCGCCGCCGGGGGGGGGAAATACACGGGGCGGCAGTGGGTCAGGACACGGGTGGGCCCCTAGCCCCCGCGCACCGGGCCCTGCGCCCGCTTGGCACGTCGCCCTCTCCCTGCTCCCGCCACGGAGAAGGAGCAGCAGCGCTGCAGCGCGGGGAGGGGCCGGGAGGGGAAGGTTCCTTCCCTGGGCGAGGGGCCCCAGCGTGGCGCCCCACGCGCGTCGCAGCCAGGGCCCGGCCATCCGTGGGGGGAGGCAGCGCCGCGGCCCGGACCCCGCCCCTCCCCTCGCCGAGCGGAGGGGAAGCGGCGCGCGCCCGCACACCTGCCCCAACGGCCGCCAACGGCCGCCAGCCGCGTGCCCTCACCTTGTCGCTACCCGCCTCCTCCTCCGCCGCCGCTGTCGTCTCCTCCTCCTCGGCGGCCGCCCGCCACCGCCGCCGCGCCGACATCGCGCCACGGGAACCCAACGCCCACCCGGGGGCGAGCGGGTGCAGGCGGAGCCGGAGCCTGGCCGACCGGGACGGGGAGGGAGCGGAGGCCGCGCCGCGGAGCCCGGCCGCCGCCTCCTCCTCCTCCTCTTCCTTCTCCTCTGAGGAGCCTGGCGCTATAACCCCCCCCCGGGGAGGGGGGCGCTCTCACCGCGGACGCCGCCGCCGCCACGGCTCGGGGGCGCGGCCGGACCCCACCGCCCCGGGAGCGGAGAAGCGCCCGCGTCCCCCCGGCGGCGGCTGGAACGGAGAGGGCGGGGCGGTGTCGCCCAGGTGAGCCCGGCGCTCCGCCCCCGACACCGGCCCCGCCCCGGCCGGCGCAGGGGGCGGGGCCACCCCGAGGGCCGGTAGCGCGGGGGGCGGTGACGGGCCCGGTCCCCGCCCGCGGCGGTGCTTCCCACCGCCCCCTCCCCTGCCTCCCCGCAAACCCCTACAACACGGGCGTGCAGCTCGAGGTTCTTTTCTCCTGGGTATCGGAATGGCCCCGGCATGCTGCCTGCCTGCAGTCCGTCGGAGAAACCCCCGGGGGGGCGGGGGAAAGCATCTCCACACAGCCCTGGTACCAGCGCCGGTGCTGCAGCCCAAACGGGCATTGCCGGTTGTCTGTGGAGTGCTTTGCTTCCCTCTGGGATACTTATGCCCACCTGCTGTATGTCCATTTAAAAAGGCCGGTTCGGTGCTGCCCTGTTCTTGCCCCGCCACGCCACGTGCCCTGCCAAGCATGGTGCCACTGGCCTGTACAGAAATGTAATGCACCTGCCGAAGGGTTCACAGCCAAGAAAAATGCTCTGCAAGGGCAGCTACACATGTTCTGTAACAGATACTACACTGTCAGCTCTGTCTTCCTCTCAAAATAGCCACTGTTTACTAGACAGGCTACCCCAGGAGGCACGCAGTGCACGGGCCCTCTTCACCCGAGCTGCGCCTGCGCGGGAGACATCAGGGGCATGCCTAGGCGTGCTCAAAGCGGGATGCATCCTTGTGCAGGGACAAGCAGACTCCACTGAACGCCGTGACCTGATGAGGTGTCCAGAAGTCACCCCCGTCTTCTGACACTCGCTACAATTTGGTGTCATCCCGGCCCTCTGGTCCAGTTGGTATGAACCATGTCAGAGTGCCTCTCAGCTCCAGCACACTGCTGTCGGGTGACCAAGAGAGCAAACACTACCCTCACCTCCCAAATTCTGCTGAATTCCTCTGGCCACCCTGTTACAGTGCCCAGCCCGCTCCACCGTGTTTGTATGGCTACTGGCAACCTGGCCATGGCAACAGCCTGCTGCCCCAGAGCATTCCTGTAAAGACACTGTCTAGATGTCACCTCTTGGCTTACTGTGTCTCCAGACACAGGGCCAGCACCTCTTGCAAGGCAGCACCTAGCCACGCCTGCTGTCATTTACGTTATCCCTATGGTCACTGGTTTCACCAAGCTTGATTGGTTTTATTTCATGATTTAGTACATTATTATGTAAACAACATTATTATTAAGTCCCTCTGATGGTATGCTCGGCATGTTTTTAATGACGATGCCGTGGTTCAGGAAGTTAGAGTGAGCTGCTGTGAGCGAACACAGATTATGGTGTTGATAAACTGACTCCGACCTCGCTCCCGAGAAGCGCGGACCTTCCGGTGTTCAGTAAGAACAGACATTTCTGTGAAATGTTTTACCCGTGCACCGCTGGAGGTAGCATGCCTGCAGCACCCCCAAGCATGTGCAGAAACCTGGTGTGCCAAGAGAAGGGCTGCTCCAGCAGAAGGCAAACCAGAGACCCAATGCCAGACCAGACAGGCCACAGAGGCACTGTTTCTGCCATCAGGTCCTTTATGGACAAAGGCAGCAGTGGCAGCCCACTGCAGATCAGCAATACGGCCATATGGCCTGGATCACAGAATCATTTGGTTGGAGGAGACCTTTAAGATCATCAAGTCCAACCATACCTGTCCACCACTAAACCATGTCCCTAAGCACCTTGTCCACCCATCTTTTAAATAACTCCAGGGATGGGGACTCAACCACTTCCCTGGGCAGCCTGTTCCAGTGTCTGATAACCCTTACAGTGAATAAATTTTTCCTAATATCTAATCTAAACCTCCCCTGACGCAACTTCAGGCCATTTCCTCTCATCCTATTGCTTGTTACTTGGAAGTAGAGATCCTCCAACACTTCCCTCCTACTACATATAATTTCAAATGTGTTTCTCCATAAGTGAAATATTATGGGGGAAGACGGTGTCAAAACTCAGCTCCCCTTCCTCAGAATTTGCAAGGGTAGGAAACAGTTCCCTAGCAGGGAAGAAACCTAAACCATAGGGGTGAGCTGTGCGCAGAGCGGATCCCAATAGGTAATGAGGCATCCTTTCCACTCTCTCCTCTTTCAGTATGTTTCTACTGTTGAGTTTTCCCTTGCAAGTGTTTCTCCAGCAAAGCTTTCAGAAGAAACCATGGTTTCCCTTATTGCAAACCCTGCAATGGGACTAGCTGTCTGGAGGAAAGCAAAACCATTTATTTTCTCTGTGCAGAGAAAATAAGAAGTGGTTTGTCTGGTCTCGGCAGCTTTGCCACCCATGGTGGCTGCAGTGCGTGGAGCAGATATCCAGGCCATTTCCCCTGGTGTGCAGATCCTGCACACGGATCAGTAGCCCGCGGTGGCGTGGACATCGACTGCCCAGCCCACATGGAGCAGCTGAGTTCAGCTGAAGAAGTACATGCCTTGTTATAGACCTTCCTGGTAAATCTGGCCTAACAAATACAGGGCTGACTGAGAACGACTAGATGCTACGCTTTTGCCACAGAAAAGGCCCTTCTGTGGTCGACAAGACAGAGACAATACCTGAGCAAAGATCATTAAGCAGAGCTTTACGTCCCATTCAGGAGAGGAGTAAGAGCCTCCATTTCTCCTGCATCTTCACTCCATCCTTAACCTAAACAGTGAAGGAGAAAAGAATTCACCCAGAAAAGCTCAGAGGAAATAGTATCTGTTTAGCAAATGGTGTATTGGGAGAAAGTAACGATAATGGCAAAGGAAGAAAAGGTGAAGTACTCGAAACATATTAATGAGCACAGGCAAGGTGAGTGTGAAAGGATGAGTCACTGCATTTTGGGAATACGAAAGAGAGCAAGCAATGAGCAACTGGTGACAGTGGGGTGAGGGAACACGCAATCTTCTGGGCAGGGCCACCAGGAAAGAAAGAATTAAAAACAAGGACCTGACCCTGGTGGGACCAGATGGGAACCCAGCCCCAGTTTTGCTGCTTCTCTCTCCCAGCTGGGTGCTCCTGCTACTGCCATGCACCTTTTTACCCGTGGAGTGCTCAGACATGCAAGGAGGGCCAGCGAAACAGCCATATCGCGGCAAAGCGCTTCAAGCCTCTCCAGCCCAGAGGAAAGAGGCAAGGGGCTCACAGGAGAGCTGAGGGGCAGGGGGCTTAGAGAGCAAGCAGAGCATGGGAATGTGGCTGTCCCACTTCTCAGTTGCAGCCCCTTGCAGTCATGGGAGCCCAGTCCGTCTCTTGAGTTGCAGCTGGTTAGACTGGTCGGATGGGAATTTTCCAAGTCAACACCCTGTTACTCAGGTTCCTTTGGGGCAAGTAACTACACTGGCTGGAATGTAACATCACTTCTCTGAATATTGTGACCCTGCACGGTTTCACAACATGTGGCAGAGACCTCCATGTTCTCTGTGCACAAAGGTGTTAGCATGTCAGCTGCCGACTTTTCTGATATGCAAATATTATCACCTCTCTTTTATGGAAGTTCAGGATCTTGATATGTGAGGCCTCGACGGCTTTTGTTGCTCTGTCTTGCCTTTGCGTCCTCCTTGTATTCCCACTTGAATTTAGTGGCTCAAAGCTGCCACCAAACAACCCAAACCTAGCCACCTGGCCCAGCATTTTCTGCAGCATGGGAAAGCCCCTGAAAAGCACATCCCTGTACCTCCCCCAGGTGCCCCAACACCTGCAGTGGCCATGCTCCCCCCCCACCCCACACTCCAGTTATCCACAGCTGACAGACCTGCTTTGCCTGCTTAGCTGGGAGCTGCCTCTCTGCTGTGTGCCTCAACCTACGTACAGATGGGGGAGTTCCCCGCAGGCAGATGCAAAACTAAAGCCCTGACATTAAAACAGTTATAAGCACCCTGTGTTAAAGCACTTACATGAGCTGCATACAGCCTCCCGACAGCAAGGCAGCCGGCTAGGGGCTGCTGCTGCCTCTGCTGACCAAAAGAGTCCCTTGTGCAGGACAGAAGCAGAGTGGGGCTGCTTCATTGCTGCTGCAGCAGAAGCAAATGGAAGGAACTGGTCCCTCGCCCACTCAGAGGCTGAGGAACAGAAGGTCCCTGGCCCAAAATGCATTCTGGAAAGAACGGCACATCTGCAAATGTACTGCTGAGGAACCCTATTGCTGGCAGTCTCAGAAACAGAAGTTGGTTGCAGCTTTTGGGTTTTTTAAGTGGATCCCTACTAACACACAGAGCAAGTGAGACAAGTGGAAAATGTCGATACCTACTGGTCAGCATAGCTAGCATTCTCAAACGATGTCAACAACGACTTGGTATCCCCTCAGACAATATTAATTATGAATGATATTGTAATGTGCTGCATTTCATCAGTTTATAATCTTTTTGCATCCCTAGATCATTATAAAGAGGATAACCCCAAGCCAGAAAGAAGCAGAGAGAACAGCAATACAACAGCCTCAGATCACGCTGAGTGTTTGTTCTCCAAAGCACAAGGCGAGCTATTAATACCCTGTGCTCCCCTGACAAAACCGAGAGCTGCAAAACACTGCCTGGCGCTGCCTTGAGACGGTGCGTGGGAGCAGGGCACTGGAGCCCGGCTGCTCGGGATACGCTTGAAGCTGAAATTCCAGGCCAGAAGCCCATTATTACACAACCTATGCACTCTAAGACAAATCCTCCTCCAGCTCTAAGCACTAGACTCGGATGCTGAAAAAAAGGAAAGCCAGTCTGGAATACAGGAGTGTATGAGTCAATCAAGAGGCTGCTTTTCCCCCTCTAAATGTATATGCCATGAGCTCTAATACTGTCTTGCTGGGTTTAATATGGATCAAAAGAAGCCAATGATGCTTTGCCAAAGGCATCCTGAATAGGCCATAGATATCTATATTTTAGTAATTTAAATCCACTGACAGCACTGAATTGTTCTTTTGTGTTTAGTTAACATGTCATGTAATCTGTTTGCATTTGCTAGTCTAGCATAAAACCATCATAGTCCATGGTATTTGTGGTTGAGAATTATTTGCTTATTACTTGCACATTCGAACTTTATAAAGTAGGCCGCTTGTATGCCAGAAAAAACAAAGCAACAAAACAAACTGACCTCATTATTTCCAAATTAAGCACCGAAGTCTGAGGAACATAATCTAGTGACCACTGTGAAAGGTCTGGCTGCAGAAACCAGAAACCTTTGTCCCAGGCAGCTGTCACCTTCTGCTTGGTCCAAGCGGCTAAGTATTGCACAGCTACTGAGTGGTCCTTCCTACTGTAATCCCTGGGATGCTCTTGCTTTTTCCCAAAAAAGGGTTCATCCACAGTGGGTGTCTGGCAGTCTGCCGCTATTTTCATATAAAACATGAAATTAATTCTTGAACTTACTTGTTGCGGCTGTCTGAACAGGCCGTGAATCTGCAGCACAGCCCTCCTGTGCAATTTCACATGCACTGTGTGCTATATATCCATGCAGATCCTTTCTTATGGTACAAACGTCTGTTTGGAATACCATCGTTTATCGGATTGCAACTCTACACTGCTGGCAGGGGCACCTTTTTCAGGGAGTGTGTGGGCATGGAAAAAGGTGGGGACAAGCCTCTGCTTGTCCACTCCGCAAATCCAGAGCCACTGGATTTGCTCCCCTCCTTTTTATACTGCTTTCAAGAAGTTTTATGTAATTTCATTTAATCAAACTCTAGTATTAACCACCCTACTACTTTCCAGTTCATAAGAAAAGTTAATCTAAGGTATGAGCAGGCATATCACCATTGATTTTTAGCAGTTTATGAAATATCACTCTGTTTTGCCAGCAACACCATCTTACTATATCTTATCTCAAGGGACAGGCAGAGCATTATGGCATGCTTGGAGTATATTTTGTAAGTGGCAAGCAGTCGGCAGGATGCAACTAAGCCAAGTATTACAGTCATGATCTGGAAAGGTTGCCCTGTAAAGTCCTGGTTTGCTGCCATTTTGTTGTGGTAGTCTTTGGTTTGAAGTACATCTTGTGCTTTATGAAGGTGCTCCTACACATTCACTTAGGTGAATTCTCTTGAGAGTTATCTTCCAGTGGTATAGCCATAAAAACACACTAGAAATTACTAACTGGTTATACCTTTGGCATTTTTGCCATCTTTCCCCAAACCCCTGTGGACAGGAACTGTGTTACACAAGACCCTGAGCTCTTTACTAGGGGGGGATACAGGTTGAGAGAAGTGTCTTCTGTTCACCTAAAAAGAGCCAAGGAAACATGAGCTACAAAAGACAGAGACTCAAGGCCCAGTCTCTTTTTTAAGTTTTCAGGATTGTGGTTGAAAGCCCCTCAGCAAATCTTGCCTAGTGATTTCTGGATGTATGCCACAGCATTCCTGTTCCTAAACTCACTTCTCTCCTCCCTAAGTCACCAGCACACAAGGGGGCAGCTGTTGGCAAGTTCTTCTTATGCCTCCTTTTCTTACCCAGAGGTACCAGATTTATTGAAAAAGCACTTGACCCTGAACAGACAGCTTTTTCTAGAGACACGGTCTCTGTGATAAATGAGACAAGGAAGGTGGGGTCCACCAGCCCATTACTTGTCCCCCAAAGCCCTCATCTGACTGCCTGCCTCCCTCGTGCTGAGATCATGGTGAAGGAGGAATCTGCAACACCAGAAGGATCAGGTGCTGGTTGCCCAAAAGAGACACCAGTTCTGCTTCTTACCATTTTTAGCTCCCTCTGGGACTCTGACCAATCTGGCCAGTCCTCAGTCAGGTACTGCTGAAAGATCAAGAGCCAAAATGGGAATGGAGAGCAACCACAGCAAGTGGCTTTCTACTGCTTCTACTGTTGTGCCAGACGGCTGCCTGCTTACCTGAAGCCTGCAGTTCAAAGCCAAAACAAGAGAAAGAAGTCCAGAACCATATCTTCAGGCTCACTTACTCATCAATCCATTTTTTTCATGCAATTTCAAACTAAAGAAATTCCAAGTTCGCCAATACAAGACAACTCACTTTCAGCCAGCTGCTGTACCAATATGCTCAGAAGGTGCTTTCTGAGCAGCATCCTTCATGCCACCAGTACTAGCTAACCAAACCTAGCATTGGAAGAAACAATTTCAAAATAGCAAAGCATCAAGAACACACCTGGAAGCAGAAGAGGCAAACCCCCTGGGTATCTTAGCGCAGCCAAGCATTCCCCTGCTGCCCTGTCCCCAGTACCACTAGAGGCTCATCATGCAAGCTGCGGAACATGGCTCCTATTGACACCACTGGTTATGACAGAAGAGAAGGAGAATGTGAATGTGAACAGGAGCAGAAGCTGGTAGAGATGACTGAGAAGTCTGTAGAAAAATGACAGTTTCCTCTGTGAAGCAAGAAATGGCAGGATGCTTTACCCTTGGAGTCCTTGGCAATGCTACTGCAAACTGAGGTGGGAAGTTGGATTCAAACTCTCACAGTAGGAAATTGCCCCTTCTGGCTCCAGGCTTTTTATCGGTCTGCATCTCTTCGAGAGAGAGAGGAAGGCACAGGGAAAAAAAAAACCCCTGAACAACCCTCCTCTCCTAAGGATTCAACTTATTACAGAAAAATCTGACCATCAGTCTTCCTGCTTCCGTCAGCAGCTACCAGGCTCCACAGGATTCTCCCTGCCTTCCCCATCATGCCTCTGAAGAGCAGGTCCAGCCATCCTGTGCTTCCTTATGGCCACAGGGATAGCCTGGCAGCCCCGAGCAGCTGCGGGCCGGCTGCCTCTGTCACACAAGGCACTTCATCCTCTGCCCTGGAGAATGGGGTTGAGCCTGGCAGAAACGGCCACATCCCCTGAGGTGCTACTCAGCTATCGATGGCATGGCACTCACAGCCCCTCTAACAAAACCCCACGCTGTTGCTGGGGTCGGTAAGGTGACCTGGAGCTTGCAGGCTGCTCTGCTCCAGCAAATCCCAAGGAAAGCAGTGGTGCACACCTAAAGTGATGGTGCAACGACAGCCCTGGCCCCTTCCAGAAAGAGATTCTCTTGCCCCTTTGGTTATGGTGCAGCAGCCGCTGCTGGCACAGGGACGGCAGAAGCATCATGTCCTTCACGATTATACAAATAGGTTTGTGTCTTCACTTATTATATTCTAATGAAGTTACAAAGCGAGCAGTTGGCCTCTGTGCAGGACGTGACAGGGTAAGGTTTTATGGTGGTGGGAAGGAGGGCACAGGGTCTGCTCTGCTGCTCTGCTGGGGCAGGGGGACCAGCCCAGGCAGTGGGTAGTGACTCCTCTTGATATTTGTCTGTGCACTGAGACCAACCAGCCGCTTGTCCTCTTGTCACTAGTTTGTGCCAGGCCAGGACCAGCAAGACCAAGACAGCAGGGCCTCGCTGAGCCTGCCCGGGTTCAGAGAAGCAGCAAGGCAAGGGGCTTGGAGCAAGGGAAGCTCGGTGTGACCAGAGTGCATTAGGGTGATTTCCAAGAGCTTAGTTAGGGGTGACAGTTCAGTTAAGGTTCATTATTGAGAAGAAAACTCTGGGAGGACAGTGGAGGTGTTTTTCCAGCAAGTTGTAACAGAGAGGCTAAAAGCATCAAGCTTGCACCTCATTTCTCCTGGCTGTATCAGGAATAGTGTGGCCAGCAGGAGTAGGGAAGTGATCGTCCCTCTGTACTTGGCACTGGTGAGGCCGCACCTCGAATATGGTGTTCAGTTTTGGGACCCTCACTACAAGAAGGACATTGAGGTGCTTGAACGTGTCCAGAGGAGAGCAACAGAGCTCCAAAGGGGTCTGGAGCACAAGTCTGATGAGGAGCGGCTGAGGGAACTGGGGTTGTTTAGCCTGGAGAAAAGGAGGCTGAGGGGAGACCTTATCGCCCTCTACAACTGCCTGAAAGGAGGCTGTAGTGAGGTGGGGGTCGGCCTCTTCTCCCAGGGCAATAGGACGAGGGGAAATGGCCTCAAGTTGCACCAGAGCAGGTTTAGGTTGGACGTTAGAAAAAATGTCTTCACTGAAAGGGTTGTCATGCATTGGAACAGGCTGCCCAGGGAAGTGGTTGAGTCCCCATTCCTGGAGGTATTTAAAAGACGGGTGGACGAGGTGCTTAGGGACATGGTTTAGTGGTGGGATGGCAGGGATAGGTTAACGGTTGGACTTGATGATCTTGAAAGTCTTTTCAACCTAAACGATTCCATGAGTCTATGAGAATCCCCTGAGGGGGGCTTCTCTCTTCCAGCCCTGCTCCTCGGGAGGCTGGACCTCGACAGAGCTGGGGGCTTGAGGTGCTCCTTGCTGCGGTGGGGCTGGAGGAGCGCTTGCCTCCGCCGGACCCCTGGCCCGGGCCGGCGGGAGCGGGGCTGGGGCGGATGGGGAAGCCGGGGAGGACCTGCCTCGCCCTGGGGACCCAGCGCTGCGGCGGCCAGCGCCGGAGAGCCGCCGGAGAGCGAGCCAGGGCGGCCGGCGGGGAGCGCGGTGCTCGCTAGGTGGAGCTGCCGCAGCGAGCATGGCGCTGGCGCCGCCCGCAGCCCCGGGAGCCGCCCGGGCCCCGCCGCGCCCCGGCCCTGCCCCCCCCGCCGCCCGTGCCCCTCGCCGGGCGCTGGCACCCCAGCTGGAACCAAGCAGGCGCGGCCTTTCCTTAAACAAAGTCGCCTTACGAAACTTACCGCTCCCAGCAATTTTCTCCATCGTTTAGTCTGAATCTGCTAATCAATGCAGCCCCGTCAGCCTTCGACGCGATGGAAAATGCTGAAATATGATTTTCTAAAAATCATAAAAATATGCACATAATGATAGCTGCCGCCGCCGCCGCTTTCTCCCTCCCATCCCCATTTAGATCATCAATTTAACGATTTCCAGTTCCCTGACACTGGACCACCCTGTGCCAACAATTTCTAAGCAAAGCTCTCTCTTGCTGATTTCCACAGGGGGCTGCTTAAAGATCGATAGCCAGCGATGGCCTACCGTACATATATTTGTCTCACAGAGTGAAAGAAACTATATAAAAGCCCCAGCTATGCCAGTTAAATTTCCATACATTTTTGCTGTTACTGTGAAACCGAAGTAAAGCCAGACACGAGTCTCAGCCTTACAGCATACCTGGTTATCCACACCAAGAGAGCACTCGCATGAACGCTGGGGTGGTGCTGGGACCCATAACTGCACAACTGACTCATAACTGACCTAACAACTGCAGCCATGGGGACACTCACTGCCCTGTGCATTCTTGCGTGGCTCAACTGGCCAACCTGGGATGAGGGATGATGGGTGAACTTCTGATGGGTCTAAATTGGTGTCTTTATCCACACCTCATGTGCACATACACAGCAGGGCAGGAAATTTCTGTGCAGCAACGCACAATGGGGTGAAAAAGGATGGTAACTTTGGAAGGGTTGCACCTTCGTGGCCCTCAGGCAAAGATAAATGAGGGAGGTGGAGCACTGGTGCTCCTTGTCCCTGCTGTTACACATCTGGCCTGTGACACACACATTTCAGCACAACTGTTAATTGCAGGTTTCTAAAATCATGTCCTTGCCTGTGTCTGATCAGCCACACGCATCCAGTCCTCACAGGGTTCCCCAAACCCACCTGGAAATGGACCAGGCTACTCAGAAGCAATCACGCTGCAGACTGAGGTGGGCAGAGGCAGCAGGAGCAGCCCCCGGTGCCACTGCTCCCATTTCCAGAGGGAAGATGGGCCATCCTTTCCGCAAGGACTGCAGTCCTTCGCAAGCACGTGGCTAGAAGGTCTGAAGGCCATGTCGCACCATGGGCACATCTGTGCCAGCAGCGGCAGCTCTCAGCAGAACCACACAGGAATAGACAAACATGGCAATGTTGAGAAATCTGTTGTGCACTAATTAGTTAGGCTAAACGGACACCTGGTAATTGGTAATGCCACACGGCTATCGCTAGCAGGTCTTTGGAACCAGGATGCCAGCGGAGCACTGGGTGCACCTGCAGTGGGCCCCTGCAGCCACATTAAAAAGATATAAAAAGATATAAATAGACATTTCACACCACAGCATAGCAACGGAGGTGGTGGGCAGTCTTTGGAGATGTAAGCTGGACAAACTTCAGGTAAGGCTTGTCCTGCCGTGGGGGGAGCGCGCAGGGAGGGCAGAGCCCAAACAGGGCATGGACCTGGGGATGGGAGCGGGATTTGGAGCAGGACTGTGCCAGGAATGGTCTCTGGTGAACCTGTGGATCCCAGACAGACGGACACTCTGCCCTTGCAATCCTCTCCTCCTGGCTTTTCCCCAGCAGGGGTCAGGCTGGACCAACGATCACAAATCAAAAGTAGAAGTAACTACTCTGCTCCAGCATCAAATATTTTCAGTGCTCCAGAAAGGAGAAAAATATTTTGCTTTACTGAGAATACGGAAAATACTTGAATATCTCATTTAAGAACAGCAAAAGCAATACTGAAGTGGCAACAGAGGTGACTGTAAGCAGCAGCCTGCAACACTCTCCTTGTCCTTGCAACTGTTTTAAAAAGGCAGTGACCAGGTCCTGTTTCCACTCAGTCTCCTTACAGTCTGAGCCACCGTTCCCAGTTCTTCTTCAGAGTAAATGGAAACAGAAATTCGGCCAGGATGTGGGGACCCCAGTGTTAGAGCTGCAGAGTGACACTGGAAGTCCTCGGGAAGGCAGAGCTCGCAGCATCCATCACCAGCTGGAGAGGGGAAGCGGCTGCCCACAGAAAGCGCCCCCGCGCAACCAGACCAAATAAGTATGGCAAAGCGGCGTCAGTCCTAGGCTGACATCTCCAGTACACCCCACAACAAAACCTGGAAGCGTTTCACAGCCCTTGGCCCTCTGAAGAGCAAACCAGGGGGTCCGCAGTGGGGTCATCTGTGAAGTGATGTCTCTGCCTTTGGCTGTGACCAGAGCTCTGCAGGCAGACGCTCTGGGACAAGAATGCTAAAAAGCAGGTGAGATGCATCCAAAGGCCTGGCTCCTGAAAAATTTTCTGGCCAGCTTTGCCTCGGTTTGTCACCTAGCAAGAGAGGACACAGAGGATGGCATTTCATGCGTGGAATTTTAATGATAACTTTATTATATTTTAGTGTATTATTGGCTTGCGATTTTGTAGTCTTACAAGAAATTTCCGTTTCCACATCTCCATTAAATGTCTGATTCATTTTCTTGGCTCGTGGTAATGCCTCAAAGCTACATCACTAAAGAATCAGTGCTCTGCATTAGATAAATATAAGACTGAGTCTGATTAACCTATTAACTATTTTTAATTAGCTTTTACTGTTCTTCAGATATTCCGTGTTTTTGAGGAAGCAGAAAGAGAATGAGAGCACACTGGTACTATAGAGCTGTATAGAGCTAGCATATGGACCGAGATTATTCATCATCATTGGCAGGGGCTCTGCTGTAGGGAATCTTGCAACAACATCACAATTTTCCTGCTAGAGTGAATGCCATAATGGACACATTTGCGGGGTGAATTATGGGCAAGAAAGAAAAATTTTAAATCTTTATAGCGTTTTTATGCTCCGTCTTCCTTTTTGGTAATCAGATCTTGATTAAGAGTTGGAATTAGCACCCAGAAGAACATTAGGCTTTCCTGGCTCAGTTTCTTTCCACCATGTAGGGCAGGCAACGAACAATTTGGTGTCTTTACAGCGCTGCTACAACAAAAAGGTGTCTAAATACCTATCCATCATGTTAAGAAAGTAACCAACTGCTTGCTTGCCGTGAAGAGCATACGCTGATGGCAGAGCAGCTTATTTGCTAAATAAAGCGATTACTTGATTTAGTAGTTGCTTTATTTTTTAGACAGACCCCCTTCTCCTGGTCATGATGACTTCCCGTGGCAAAAGCTGGGCCAGGTGGGGTCCCTGACATCTGTCCCCGCTGCTGGAGGGCTGGAAGAGCTCCGGGCAGGGCAGAACCAGCCCCACCTTGGAGGGGCCACCCGGGGCAGAGCTGGGCACCACAGATGGCACCGTGCAGCAAGCTGTCCGTGTCCCCCTCTCACCAGCTTGAAGAATATCTGACCCTCCTACGCCAAAGCACTTTGGACCTTTTCATTTTAGCTGTTCTCATGTTTGAGGTTTGGTTGATTTCTTTTTTTTTCCTTTCAGATACGCTGGGACCATCCCAGTCAACGTGAATTCCCGAAGCACAACTGCTCCAGCATTCGTGTTTCCTACGCCTCGAACGAGCAAGCGAGTAACTGCAGCTTTTTCTGACAACGCTCCTTCCCTACACCTCTTGACTCATCCCTCCTCTTCGCCCCCACTCTGCGGGACCGGGGTCTCCATCGCCCCCGGCGGCAGCGGACCCGTTCAGCATCCCCGCCCGGCGGGGAGCAGCTCGGCTCCGGCTTTCCCCGGCTGCGGTTCGTTCACCCCGTTAAGCGGTGGTCGCCGTCGGGGCGGTTTTTACTCCCGGCGCTGCCCGGGGCGCTCACGGTGCCCCCCCGGCCGCCGCTGCTCAGGGGCTGAGCGGCACAGCTCGGCTCCCGGCTGCCGCCCGAGTCACCTCGCCTGCCCACGGCCGTGCTTAGGAAAAACAAAAAGTGAGGATGGAAAAAGGAACTGAGTAGCATTATTTTAAAATATTTCTGGGTGGCAGTTATTAAAGACGCGGAAAGGAGGTAATGCTGACGGCTGCTTTTGAATCTGAACTAATTCTCGAGCACGGGTCAGCCCAATTGGCGCCATCTCACCTATGACGCTATTTTTAGGAAAGAAGGTTTTTTTTAGGAAAAGAAGTTGCACGAGGCGGCCCCCCAAATAAACGCTCTGCTTCAAGATGCCGTCCCTTCATTACAGAAGGAAGGAGGGAAGGAGGGAAGGAGAAGTGGTTCGCGCGGGAGGGATCCTTTTGGTTTGCTTTCCCGAGGAAACAAGCCTGGAGGGGCCGGGCGGTGAAGCCTGGAGGGGCCGGGCGGTGAAGCCCGGCGGTGGCCGGGCAGGAGGCGCGGGGCGGGCGGCACAGCCGGTGCCGCGGCCGGGCCGGGCGGCTGAGCGGGGCGCTGGCACCGCCGGGTGCCCGCCGCAGCCCCGAGCGGTCCCGGCGGCCGGGGCTGGCAGGGCCGCGCTGCCGCAGCGGGGGCAGGGAGGCCGGATCCGTCCCGGCGGACTCAGGCCCCGGTCCCCCCCGCCGCCAGCGCGGACTCCGCGGCTGGAGCTGCCGCCGCTGCCGGTGGCCGCCTCTGGCAAAGCTCCCTCAGGGCGCTCCGAGGAGGGAGGCGGCGGATCTGGGGCGACGGGCGCAGCCCCTGTCCTCCCCCGCCCGGACCAGGCCGGTGCAGACCCCGGCCCTGCACCGCCGCCTCCGCAGGAGGGAGGAAGCGCGGATCCCCCGGGTGCCGGCCGCCCCGCGGGGCCGCCCCGTGCCTGCCTCCCCCTTCCACACCCGGTCTGACTTTCCTCCCCCCGGCTGAAATGCAAACCGGTCACTTCCAGAGTCCGGCTCCCCCCGCCCCGCGCCCGCTGCCCCAGCCGAGCCCCGGGGCGCCCGGGGCTGCGGGGCTAGCGGTGCGGAGCTTCCGCGGCCGAGCGCTCGCCGGCTTCACTGCAACCGACAGGACAGGGTTGGTTTTTTTTTGTTTTACTTTTAGAATATTTGAGAAGTGGCCCAAGGACACACACGCACACACACAAAAATCCAACACGGAGACTGAAACGCGAGGTTCCCGGCGGCGCAGCCTGTGTGGCTGTGCGAAAGTTGCGGCGCGGCAGGACCCTGCTCTACGCGCCCTTTGCCAAGCGTATTTTTTTGCCACTTCGTGAATTAAACTGAAACAATTCCGAGCAACAGGGGATATTCAGAAATAGAAGGAAACACCGTCGCTGGTCGAGGATCAACATGTTTCCGCTTTATCTAGGATCCGTAATTGCAAAAAAAAAACCAACCCCAAAACCAAACCCCAAACCCACCAAATCACGAAATCCCACACCAGCCCCCTTTTCCGCGCTCGGGGAAATAGAGCTCCCCACGGGCACAGGCGCTCGGGCACGGGCAGCGCAGGGTACGAATTGCTTAGGGTGATTTTGCATGGCTCTGCTCTCCGTGGGACGCTCTTTAGGGGCCACATGGGATTTGTTCCCTTCCAGCCGCAGGCGGCGGGGAGAGCCGCGGGCAGCCGGGGGCGCTGGGGACAAGTGTCGAGGGGGGCTCGTTACCGCCGGCCTCGGAGTACAGCACCGGCCAGCGCCCGCGGGGGAGGGCCAGGGCCCGGCGGGAGGAACGCGCGGGTCCGACGTGCAGCGGGTACAGAGAGCACCCACGCGGGTCCGGAGGCGTGCGGGGAGGGGTGGATCGGGGCTCGCCGCCCGCCACAGGCTCGCTGCGGCCGCAGCGGGGAGGCACCGGGGCAGGCCCGGCCGGGACTAGAGGGGCTCAGCTCCCCGGAGTCGTTGGCGGGGCACAGAGACAAAGGGAGGGAAAAAGGAAAAAGGAAAAAGGAAAAAGGAAAAAGGAAAAAGGAAAAAGGAAAAAGGAAAAAGGGAAAAGGGAAAAGGGAAAGAGAAAGAAAGAAGGAAAGGAAAGGAAAGGAAAGGAAAGGAAAGGAAAGGAAAGGAAAGGAAAGGAAAGGAAAGGAAAGGAAAGGAAAGGAAAGGAAAGGAAAGGAAAGGGAAAGGAAAGGGAAAGGAAAAGGAAAGGAAAAGGAAAGGAAAAGGAAAG
>BOSO01005773.1:26901-184033 GCA_018403395.1 Gorsachius goisagi
GAAAGAAAGAAAGAAAGAAAGAAAGAAAGAAAGAGAAAAGAAACAGAAAAGAGAAGGAGGGGGTATGTGAGTAGACAAAGGGGGGGAGAGAGGAGAAAGAAGAGGAAAAGAGCGAAAAATAAAACGAGAGGGAGGGGAAAAGAAAAAGGAAAAGGGAAAAGGAAAAAGGGAAAGGAAAAGAGAGAAAAACAGAAAAAAACCCCAAGAACAAAAGAAAAAAGAAAATAAAGAAAATATAAAAGGAAAAAGCAAAGCAACAAAAAAAGGAGAGGAAAAGACAGAGGAAAGCTCAGGGGAAGGGAAAGCAAAAAGCTCAACAAAAAGGGAAAGGAAAAAGCTCAGGGCAGAGGAAAAAGGAAAAAGAAGAGGAAAAAGGAAAAGGAAAAAAGAGGGGGGAAAGGGAAAAAGGAAAAGGAAAAACGGGAAAGGGGAAAGGGGAAAAGGGGAAAAGGAGCGGGGACAAGAGGGGGAGTAAGGGCAAAGCAAAGGAGGGAAGGGGCGAGCAAGGCGAGACGGCAGCCGGCGGCAAGGCGGGCGCGGCGCGGGTGGGCAGGGCCGTCCGCCGCCCCGCCCCGCCCGCCGCCGCCGCCGCCGCGCCCGCTGCCGGCCGTGCCCCGCTAAAGGAGGCAGGAGCGGGGCGGCGCGGCAGTGCGCCCCGAGTCTCGCCCGCGCCCGCAGCCCCGGCAGCCGCGCCGGCGGGCAGCCAGCGGGAAGAGCGCCGGGAGGGATGCGGGGCGCCGGGGAGGAGGCAGGGGCGGCCAGCGCGGCCGCCGCGCCGCTGTGAGCCCCGGGGGCTGGCGGGCGCAGCGAGCGGCGGTCCATAGGCGCAGACGCACGGAGCCAGCGCGTACGCGCGAATCTGCACCCCCGCCGACGGCAGCACCGCTTTTCTCCCCGGGAGCGGCCGCCGCGGCGCAGCCCTGATGCCCGGCGGGGCGGCGGGGCCGCCGCTCGGGCGCGCAGCTCCCCGCTAGAGGCGGCGGCCCCCGCGGACTGGATGCGCGGCGCCGGTGCGGGCGGCACCCCCGGGCCGGCCGCCGGGGCCCCGCGGCGCTAGGGGCCGGCCGGGCCCCCCGCCCCGGCCCGGCGGCGGCGGCGGCGCGGGGATGCTGGCGCTGGGGCAGATGGACGGCGCGCCCCGGCAGGGCGCCTTCCTGCTGGGCAGCCCGCCGCTGGCCGCCCTGCACAGCATGGCCGAGATGAAGGCGCCGCTGTACCCCGCGTACCCCCTGCCCGCCGGGCCCGCCTCCTCCTCCTCTGCCTCCGCCTCGCCCGCCTCCGCCTCGCCCTCGCCGCCGCTCGGCTCCCCCGGCCTCAAGGCGCCCGCCGCCGCCGCCGCCGCCGCGGGCGGGCTCTCGGCGCTGGGCTCGGCCCCGCCGCAGCTCTCGGCCGCCACCCCGCACGGCATCAACGACATCCTCAGCCGGCCCTCCATGCCCCTGCCGGGTGCCGCGCTCGCCTCCGCCTCGCCCTCCGCCTCCTCGGCGGCGCCCGCCGGGCTGCTGGCCGGGCTGCCCCGCTTCGGCAGCCTCAGCCCCCCGCCGCCTCCGCCGCCCGCCCTCTACTTCAGCCCCGGTGCCGCCGCCGCTGCCGCCGCCGTGGCCGCCGGGCGCTACCCCAAGCCGCTGGCCGAGCTGCCCGGCCGGACGCCCATCTTCTGGCCGGGGGTGATGCAGAGCCCGCCCTGGAGGGACGCCCGCCTCGCCTGCGCCCCCCGTGAGTACCCAGCGCCGCGGGGCAGCGGGGGGAGCGGGCCCGGGGAGCCCCGCCGGCGGCCCGCTCCGGTACTGGGCAGCCCCCACGTCCCGGCATCGCGGCGAGACCCTCCCGGGCGCCCCCAGCCCCGGGCCCGGCTGCGGCCCAGGGGGCTGGCTTTGCCCCGCTTTCTTTCGTTTTTGTTTCTGAAGTTTGCTTTGGTTCCCCCCCCGCCTCCCCGCCCCGGTCGGCGCGAAACCCTGTAAAATGTCGGTTGTCGCCGGCGGACAGAGGAGCCCTCTCGGAGGGAGGCGGCCCCGCTGGGGACGCCCGGGGCCGGTTTTAGGGGCGCGCACAAACTTTCCCCGAGCAGAACTTGCCGTCACGGCCCGCTTATGCTGGCTGCAGCATTTCTCGAAAACAATATCGTTTGCCCGCTCAGATTTTCGGTCCTGAAAGGAAAAATAATCGGGGGGAGCCGGGAGGCTGGCACCGCCGCGTCCTCCAGGCAGCGGTTTTGTTACAGACACCCTCCCCACCCCGCGGAGAGAACCCCATCCCCCCCGCTCCGTCCCCCAGGGCCGCTTGAGAGCGAAGCGCTTTCCCAAATCCGTAGATTAACGTGTCTGTCCGTGCCTTCCCTTTCTCTTCCCCCTCCGCCAGATCAAGGCTCAATTTTGCTGGATAAGGACGGAAAGAGAAAACATACCAGACCCACTTTTTCTGGCCAGCAGATTTTCGCCCTGGAAAAGACTTTCGAGCAGACGAAATACCTGGCGGGCCCGGAGCGAGCCCGGCTGGCCTATTCGCTGGGGATGACGGAGAGCCAAGTCAAGGTGAGGGCAGCGGCTCAGGCACGGAGCGGGGCGGGGCGGGGGGACCCCAAAGCGCCCGGCTGGGGCCGGGGAACAGAAGGGCCCCGCCGCGGAAACCGGGTCGGTCTGGGGCGGCCGGAGGGGCTGCGGGCCGAGGCGAGATGTGGAGCATCTTTTAAAAGATCAGAAGCATCTTTTAAAAGATGAGAAGCATCTTTTAAAGAGCGTCTTATTTAAAAAACAAGCCAAACAAACGCAAGCAAGACTGAGGAGCCCGGTGCGTTCAGCCCGAACGCCACGGGGGTGGCTGCCATGCTGGGACAGCCTGGGGAAGGTTGTATGTGGGGGGTCGGGTCTCTGGCCCGCACCCCATGCAAAACCGCCCGGCCCCTTCAGCACCCAGGCTGTGAGGCAGGGGCCGCGCACCCCGCCCGCGCCGTCCCGCCCCAAACTCTCCGTTTTAGTTAAACTCCGAGCTGCGGGTAAGGCGGGGGTGTGAGGAGCTGGGGACTGGGCTGAGCCCTGCGGGGACGTGCGGGGAGGACACGAGGCTGGCTGGGCCAGAGGGGCCTCTCGGCGGTGCTCACGCTTTTGGGCCGGTCGAGAGACCCTCCCGTGCGGCTGCAGACAGGTCCCCGTGGCTGCGGGTAAATTATTGCAGCCTCTACAGTGAAAATCCCCCCCCTCCTCTGCCTGCGCCCTGCCAGAGAACGAATTCCTCTGGTGGGGCAGGGCCGGCTGGGGAAGGGTTCAGCCCAAAACGCGTGTGCTCCCCGCCGCTCCGCGGGCAGGGAGGGCCCCGGGCCCGCCGCGGGGGGCTGGGGGCGGCTGTTCGGCCGCGCTGGGCGGGACACGGGCCGGGTGGCTCCGGCTTCGGGGAGCGCGGTTTCGCGGGGCTCGGCGGCTTTTTGTTGGCGAAGCGGCGGCGGCTGCTGCACGCTGGGGACGGGGGAGCGGGGCGAGGGGGGGGGGGGCTCTGCCCGGCCCGGCCGCGGCGGGTGCCGGTGGTGACGGTGCCGGTGGGGGCAGGTCTGGTTCCAGAACCGACGGACCAAGTGGCGGAAGAAGCACGCGGCGGAGATGGCGACGGCGAAGAAGAAGCAGGACTCGGAGACGGAGCGGCTGAAGGGCGCCTCGGAGAACGAGGAGGAGGACGACGACTACAACAAGCCCCTGGACCCCAACTCGGACGACGAGAAGATCACGCAGCTGCTGAAGAAACACAAGCCGGGGGGCGGCGGGCTGCTACTGCACCCCCCCGAGGGGGAGGCCTCCGCCTAGCCCGCGCCGCCCGCCGCCGCTCTCGGAGATGTACAGATCTATTTTTCTAGACTCTACGCGCCCGGGAGGAGGAGGAGAAGAAGCCGGAGGGGGAGCAGAGAGGACTGCGGCGGAGCGGGCCCCCCGCGGGCGCGCCCGTCCCCCGGCGCCGCGTGTTATCGTAGGGTCGCGGGCGGCGGGGAGCGGCGGGGGCCGCCCCGGCCCGGGTCCCGCTCCCGGCGGTGCGGCGGCCGCCTGTTGCCGGCTCTTTGTAAATAAACCGTGAGTCACCGCGACCATAGGCGTTCCTTACTGTGAATATTTAAAATGTAAAATACCTTCTTTTTTTGTACAGCGGGGGCCGGGGTCGCCGGCCCACGCTCCCCGCCACCGGGCGGCACCGGGGGCGGCACCGGGGGCACCCCCGGAGCCCCCAGACGGGCGGCAGCGGGGCGCCGAGGAAAAAGGCGCCGTGGCTGCCCCCGGCCCCCTCCCTCGGGCCGAAACTGCCGCGGCCCCGCGTGCTATTTATTAGTATTTTTGAAACCCTTTCTGTTGCGGTCGTCGTGCAGAGGGAGGGGGGAGAGGGCGGAGGGACAGAGTTGGCTTTCACTTACACGGTTTCCAATCAACTGCGTGTTGAAAAAGTAGCTGGTGGGAATTGTCACAACCACTTTCAGTCAAAATATAAAATTCATTTAGTTGCTGTAATTGAATTTAAAGTGTGTTTTCTTTTGTATCATACGGAATACTATAGAATGTAAATTGTTTTCTTTTTTTAAGCTAATAACGATGATATATCGTGATATAGCATCTTAACATTTATTAATTTATATTAAAAATAATTCGGTTTGTAAAGAGAAGAAAAGCCCTTTGCAAGACCAGTTAAATGTAATGCACTTTCTGTTTAAAAAAAAAACAAAAAAACAAAGCAACGATAAATCAATTAAACCAGTTTAAAGACGTCTGCTGCCTTCACTAAAGGGTAAAGATAATCTGATCTCATCAGAGATTAAATAGTGAAACCACGGTACAGGACCAGGAGGAAAAAACCAAAAAGGAACAGATAATTTCAGGGTCTTTCGTTCAGTCTCGGTAGTAGGGTGTTGTGTTGTGTTTTGTTTTTTTTAACGGTGGAAGTTGTCCACATTTGCTGTGCGGGTGGAAGAAAGATACAAATAAAATAAGCAGCGGCTTGGTTGGGGACAGGGCTGGTGACTCCTGCCCGCCCCGGTCCCGCCGTGAGCGGGCAGTTTCTGCTTGGCCCCCGGAGCCGTTCGTCTCGGCCTAAATTAGGCTTTTAAATTAACTTTTAAAGCGGTGGGCGACGCAAGCTGTTATCGAGGGCAGAGCGTTACCATTCTTATGGGAAAGAAACCGCTTTCCGAGAAGAAAACGGCGGATAAAATAAGAGCCCGGCTAAGGGTCTAGAGTAAATAGTTAGACCCAATACCGAAACAACTGGTTTAAATTGAAACTCGTTATCGAGACGCGATCATTTCCATATCTAAACAGACCAGAAACAATCGCGCTTTTTTTTCCCCTGTTTTTTGTTTTTTTTTCACGGCTGCAAGAGAGCAAACAGAAGCGCTGACATGAGAGAGAAAAGGGCCAGCTATTCTGGAGGAAAAAACTAAATAAACTGGTATTCTTCCGTAAATTTGTGAATCATTTTCTACACAGGGAGGGGAGGGGGGGGGAAAAAAAAAAAAAAAAAAAAAAAGCAAGAGGAGCCGGCTTTTATTCGTCTCTCGGCTCAGACAATGCCGGGGCCGGCGGGAGGGAGCGAGCCCCCGCGCTCTGCGGCTGCCCGGGCTCTGCCGGGCCGGGATGCCGGGGGCTGCCCAGCGCCCACCGACACCCCCCCGCCCCCACCCCCTCCAATCTTTTCCGACGCGTTGTGAAGGCAGGAGGGGAAAGGCCGGGCGGTTTCCAGCGCGCCGGCTCTCGCCGTTACGATTTCCACGCGGGTTTTGCGGGGCCATGGGAAAGAAACAGAAGCACAGGCGGGGCCCGGCCCGGAGAACCGGGCGGCGGCGGAGGAGCCCGACCGGGCCGCGGCGGCCGGGGATGGCCGCCGGGCCGGGGCCGCCAGCATGGCCCCAGCCGCCTTCCTCCGGCCGCCGCTCCGTCGCCCCCGCCGCCGCCCGGCCCGGGTATGGGCGAGCAGAGCTCGGCCGCGGCCCGCGCCCTCCCGTGTGCCCCTGGGCTGCCGGGAGCGCCTCCCGCCCCCCCCTTACCCCCCCCCCCGCCCCGCCTCAGGGCGCCCCGTCCCCTTTCCCAGCACCGACGGGGGCTTTCCGGTTAATTTACTCCTGCGCAGAGACCCAGCTGGCCACCAGTTGAAGTTGGCACCGTCAAAGCGGAATCGCAGGGAAAAAAAAAAAGCCCGGCTCTGGTCGCTTGGTTAGGCCGGTTTTGTCTGGGGCGCCGGGGAAAAGAGCGGGTTATTCACACGGGCTCACTGCCCTCCCCCCGCTTTTCGGGGCAGGTTTTGGAAACCAAACCTGGCTCGGCGGAGGGGCGCAGCCTTCCTCTCCTGCAGGAGAGGACTTTGTAGGAGGAGATCCAGCAACTGACCTCGGGATCGCTGCCACGGACATCGCGGCGAACAATTAGGAGATGAAATGTCAGCGGGCTTCACGGGGCGCGGAGCTCCCCCCGCGCGTGGGGCCCGGCCCAGATCAGCCGCAGTTTCCGTCCAATTCCTTCAAACACGCAGGAGTTTGTTGCGTGACAGTGTAAACCCAGGGATAACGACATTAAGAAAGTTCTATACAACCATACCGACCGCGAGCGGCGGGCCGGCAGAGCCGCTCCCCGGCAGCCGCCCTGCGCTCGGGCCCGGGCAGAAACCTCCGCGGGGAGCAGGCGGCTGCGCACACGCGTGGGGAACGGCGGGCGCCGGCTGCGCGGCCGCGTAGCCAGGCGGGCGGTCCGGGGGCCGAGCGGTGGGAGACCCCCGCGGGCTGGTCCCGACAGCTCCCTTCGCAAGCGGCTTTTGGTTTTCCTTTCTGTCCGTAACAGAGCTTAAACCCCGCTCCCTTCCGCGTGCTGGTGCGGGTTTCCCGGCTCAGGGGAAATCAAGGCGGCTGATCCCCGGTTTACCCTGCCTCGGTCCCCGCCATGTGCCTTCTCCGGGGCGCAGGCGGCACTGCGGGAGAGATCCCTGGCCGTGCAATCCCCAGGGTGCGGAAAGCACCCTCCTTGGCTTTTCCAACGCCACCGCTTTGCCGAACTACTCCGCAACGGGAACGGCCGCGGGTCCCTCTCCCGCCCCAGGGAGCATCTCCGCGGGCGGAGGAAACTTTTTTTTTGCCCGCAGAAAAGCACCAGGCGTAGGTCCCCGCTCCGCGCCCTGCAACAGCCAGGGGGCTTCGGGGAGGGGTGGAGGGCGGGAGAGAGGGGAGGCAGGGGAAGGGAAAAGGGGGCCGGGGGCCAGCCCCGTCGCCCGCAACCCGCTCCCGGCCGGCAGCTGCTGCCCACGGGAGACGTGCATACGGATGAGGGCAAACGGATGCGGGCAGGACTCGCACCGCCGTGCCCCAGGGCCGGCATCCCGGGCTTTGCCCCGGGGGAGGCGGGTTACGAGGGGACGAGCGCGGCTGGGCGATGGACAGGAGCGGCCGCGGGGGCGGCGGGGCGGGCTCGCCCCCGCGGAGTAACAGAGTGGCCGCTTGCCTCGGGGCGTGTGCGGAGGGTGGTGGTGGTGGGGCGATGTCCCAGTCCCTACGCCCCCGGCAGGCCCTATACCAGCGCCGTCACTACCTCGAGGCCTTCGGGCTCTCTCACCCCGGCAGCAGCCCCCACCCAGAGCCCCCAGCGTAGGCAGCGGGGGCGGTGGTGCCTGTGCCCCTGCCAGAGGGATGCCCAGACCGACAGCCACGTCGGGACAGCCCGACCATTTCAGCGAGTGCTGACCTCTCCCACCCATCCCCTCAGGCGTGTTCACCTTTTATGAGCTCCTGAAATCCCGTTATCGTTCATCACTCCTCAGCGATACTAATTTGTAACGCTTCCCCTATCAAGCGCACGCCGTTTTCGCCCCCGCTCTCCCGGCTCTGTGCCGCCGTGATGTCGTTTCGTGCAAGACTTTCGTTATACCCGTGCCAGCCGGCCCGGGGCTTTGCTTTCGGCACCCCCTCCCTCGGCACACGAGCCATCCCGCACGCCAGAGAACCTGGGGCTTAAAATGCGGGTGGTGGGCTTTCACCCCCCACCCCCTCATTCCGAGGTCCCTTCCCGTGTGGAGGCCACTGGGGGAGAGCGACAGCCGCCTGCAGAGCAATCCCGCGTTCAGGGCCGGCGCCGCTGCACGCAAATTAAAAAGTCAGATGGACTGCTGCCTCCTCACTGCAGCTCCGCGGTTACCTTCTGCACCGACAGGTATTTTCCAGATACATGTTTCTGGCAGCGTTTACCAGCTGTCTCGAACAGCGGTTACAAGTCTTCGGGAGGGACGCAAACATCTGCCGGGGAGCGGGCGGCGGTGCTGCCGCGGGGAGCGGCGGGCATCCGCACCGCACCCGCACCGCACCCGCACCCCGCACCCGCCGGGCGCCCGGCAGCGGCCCCGCGCTCCAGCCGGCGCGATTTGTAAGAAGAAAGTGATTTATACCACAACGATTCGGGCAGGCGGCCCTCCGCACCGCTCCGCGTCCCCCGGGGGTTTAACCCCCGCCCGGCGGCCCGGGGCGGCGGGGAGCGCCGGGCGCCGGCCCCGCGGCCGTACCGCCGCCGCGCACCCGAGTGTGCCCCTGTCACAACGCCCTCGGTCATTTATTAAAAGTCGTGTCAAGCCAGCCCGTATAATTCATCTTTATGCAAATACATCAATGTCAAGCCATTAGCGTATTGCTCGGGTTTTTTATTAAAGTGCATTCTTTTTAATTCAGCTCGGTAAAATACGAGCCCTATTGCTCAAGAATTATAGCAACTATTAGAGTAACATATGGGCAACATGCACTCAGAAAATAAAAATCAACAGATAAAGTGGCAGGGTCACAACGCGGAGCAAACACTTAACAAAATGGCAGCGGGGTAATAGATTTTCCTCCCGCGCCCCCGGCTCTGGGGTGTCAGGAGGAGCCCGCCGGCGAGATGGCGGGGCGGCCCTGCCTGCAGCCCGGACCCCGCAGCCCGGATCCCGCAGCCATCCCCGCCCGGCCCCGGCCCCGGCTCCTTCCCCGCGGGGGCTGAGGGAGCGCAGCCCTGCCCCACCGACACGCACCTCCGCGCCGCCCCCCCGGCCCCCCCAGCGCTGTCCCGGATTTAATGAGAGAGTTGCCCACATCCTCATCACCCCAGCATGGTAATTGAGCAGATCTATTAACTTGTTACACTAGATTTGTTTAAAGAGACTATTACACAGTCATTTAATCAATTTGTTACACTGGAGGTCCTGACTTATGAGACACTTGCCGTATGATTCCTTAATGACTGAATTAATTTGTTTTAATAAAACCAACATTGTGTACAAGCACATTTCGAGAAATGTAATTTTGGAGACGGAACAGTCCAATGCTTCATCTGATTAGGTCTTTTCTATGGTTTATCAAAGTCGGGAGTTGCCGTCATAAACTGCATGTATGGGGTATTTTTCTTTTTTATAGCGTCATTAATTTAATATGGATCATTAGTTCTTTATACACATGCATGTTCTGACAAATGTACCCAATGAATAATGCACCTAATGTGTTTGGGCTCAAATGCATCACGCCATAAACAGAAACCGCCGCAAAAGAAAGAATAATAAATAATAACAACAACAATTAACACCACAGCCGCCCCTTCTTCTCTCCCACCCCGCTCCGCTCCAGGCCGGTTCTGCAGCGGAGGAGCCCGGGGCTGCCCCCGACCCCGGCGGCACCGCCGGACCGGGCTCCCCAGGGCGGGTGAATTTGCGGTGAATCCCGGTTACCCCGAGAGCAGGCGCAGGACGAGAAAAAAAATCGGGTTTGCTCCTGCTGGAAGCTGACGCGTGCGGAATAAACGTAAACAAACGCGAGGGTCCCCGCGAAAAGGAACTTGATGGTATCGATTATGTAAAGCGATCGCCGCATCACGAATGTTAATGCGCCCTGTTAATGTACTACCGAGCGCCGGCACGCAGGGTCCGGCGCGGCGCCGGAGGAGGAGGAGGAGGAGGAAGGAGCCGCCCCGGGAAACGCTTCGGGCCCCGGCACGGCGGCGGCGACGGCGGCGTTAGCGCCCGGGCTGGCGCTAGCGGGGATGAGAGCAACGACCGGGGCGCGGGCACCCACGGGTGGGGCCCCCACGGGCGCGGGCACCCACAGGCGGGCTGAGGGTCTGCGGGGGAGCGGAGCGCGGCTGCGGGCAGGGAGCGGAGCCTCCGCCGTGCGGGGCGGGCAGCGGCCGGGCGTGAGGGCGTCAGGAGCAAAAAAACCCCCGACTTTTGCACAGAACGTCCCAGCGCCTTCACCCCGATCGGGGGGGCCGTCGGGACAGATTGCTTGCATCGAAATTCTTACGTGTTGCCCTTGAAATTGTTTGCCCTGACAGCGTATTTTCTTGCGGGATTTCCATCGGTGACCTGGTTATCCAGGAATTCAACTGGGCATCTACTTCTTTTGACACACACGAGCGTGTTATTTCCTGGACGCGGGTGGAACACAGAGCTCAGCCCAAAACGTGACCCTGCTGCTACAACGGGCACCTCCTGCTCCTGGCCAAGCAGCGGCCGGGCCTCGCGCTGTCCTCTGGACACGGCCACGCCAGGCGCGGAGCCCACCGAGCGGCATTACTGTGCGCGCTGCGGTATTTTGCACAGAGCGGAACTTAAAATGAAAACCCCAAAAGGCTTGCCGCTGAAGAAAGCACAACGAGATGGTGAAAACACACCTCTGGAGCAGCCTTCCATCCTTCTCACACGGTTTCTCACAGATAGGCTGCCCTTTACCTCCAAAGCTACATCTTCTATCCCCTTTAGAAACGCATGCAGCACATCCACCAGCAATGTATGCAGTAGGTGTATTTAAGTAAATGGATTCGACCTTTTGCCCATTCTAACAGATGCTGCTCCTGACCACCCCAAAAAGCTTGTTTAAAGTTAACAACATTAAGCATTGGAGGTCACAAGGCCAATTCAAGGTCATTTTAATTCTGGCTAAAGGTTAATTAGATCACTGCATTAAAGCAGGAATAGACTATACTCAACTTTACTCTAATGAGGACAGACAGGTTTTTTTATATACCTCTTAACTGCTCCCTTTATGATAAGGATATAGGGTATGTATCAGGGAAGAAATCTTGTTGTCGGTTCCACAAATCGAGTTACAGGAGCTCCTTTGGCTTTACACCAGTAAGGCACAAATGCAGCGCTTGGCCCCTTTTAATTCTTTTTTCGTTCATGAGATTGGGCATCTGGGTCTCCCATTACTCTTATCCCTGTTTCCCCCCGCCCCGCCCCCCCAAGAGCCTGGGGTTGCTCTGCCCCACTTTGAGGAACACTGGCCTCGATATCCAAACATGCACGGTGGAGGTGTGATCATCGAAGCCACCAGAATTTGGTGAGGCACTTGCCCAGGAATGATATTCAGATGCCAACTCACAGAGCCAATGAGCCCCATTTGAAAAATACCACAATATTGTACCTATGAGCACTGAATCAAATGGGAAAGTAGTTTCCTATCTGACGAGTGTTACTGAGCTTTGCCAATACTTTGCATCTGCACCCAGGCAAATCCAAGTTTTTCTGAAGAGTTTATTTACCAAAAAAAATCTAGATAGACCACACAAACAGGAGACCCTGGTTCAAGCCTGATTATCCCTTCTGAGAAAAAGCAAGGACCTCTCTTCCTGTGCCTCCTTCCTCCCAAGCAAACCCCCTGCTGCTGGGCTGCGGGTTGCTCTGGTGTGGACTTCTCTCTGGATGGAGCTGTTCAGCTTTGAGTCAGTAGCTACATCAGAGCTGAGGAGAGAGGCCAGGCGTCCCTTCTTTTTAGGTAAATACCCTCACTTCTGGGCCTCCAGCTAAACACAACTCTTATCCCTCATCTCTTTCAGAATTAGATGTATAATTCCAGTCTCTGGAGAAACTTTCAAGGGAGAACTTAATCCGAATTACGGTTTCCAGGGGAAAGATGTGGTTTGACAGAGAGAGATTTTCCCAGCAAAAGTATGTTTTGTAAGGAAAACGCCTCATCAGTTCAACATCCATATTTAAAACCATGCCATAACATCAGGGTAGAAATAAGGGGTTTTATTGATTATTAGACTATGGGTACTGGATGAATCACTGACAGGCAGGGATACTGCTCTTTTACATTCCCAGTACTACCAGTCCCCCAGAACAATTCCCCAAGACCTACAGGGTTGGACATGCTCTAGATTCCCCACTGACTTGCCACAGGAACGTGTCTGGAGTCACGGGCACAGGCAAGCCACCCCAAGGCTGAGAAACACAGAGACACAGCAAGGTGTCAGGGTGCCAGCCAAGTCACCAGGGGGAAAGAAGTGAGAAGGGGGAGCTGGGGAACTTACGTGCCAGACAGAATAACAGAAAAGGTGAGTCCCCAGTTCACAGCATCCAGTTGCCAACGTTATTTTCAGCTTAACAGCGGGAAGCGTGAACAGCACAAGGTGTTCCTAGTGAGGTACCCACCAAAGGAACAGCCCGGAAACAGCCCCTTCTTCACATACTTCTGGGTACCAAGACACCTGCTGAAATCGGGATTAGGTTGTTGGCTATTCATGATCAGCAAAAGAGCTACATAATTTATTTATAATGAATAATTCAACCAGTTTTATATGGAAGAGTTTCATTTGCTTGGGCTGTTCATTTGGGAGTCGGTGAGGCTGCATCACCACATGTTTTTCAGGGAACCTTCACTTCCTACATTTGATTGTTCTGCTACCGAAGTTACAACACAATCACCAAGTTCAAAGCTATTTATACCTCTTTTTTTTTTTTTTTTTTGCCTCCATACACTGATTTCAGACACTCATTGCTTTCACACCACAGCATAAAACATCAATAGGAGAAAGATTTGCTCTTGTAGCATTTTGGGGTTTTGCCCTGAATTTTTAAATGTATTGCTTCATCAAGACAGTATTATTCTCAGTGCAGGCTGCTGGCCTCCTGCTACCACTGCATGCTACACCGCTCTCTCCTTGCGCTCTCCTTCCACAACCACCCACTGGGTCTCCCCCTGAGACTGCCTGCACCTCCCTGTGTGCAAACCCTTGGCTCCTGACTGCTCCTGACAGCCACCTTCTTCCCCAATACTTCCATCAGGACTAATTCAAACAAGCACTTGTCCCACTTTCTACTTTCCCAGTAGTGCAGCTGATTTTAGATGCAAGCCACACATTGCACCTTCGCTGGACTTTCCCTCCCCAGTTGCCTTAGCTTATCAAGAAGCTCACTTCAGTATTTAATTTTTTTTAGTGATATGGTGCTCCTAGGCAATGGCCCTCTGGAAGAGGAGCATTATGGGCCATCTTCTTACTCATGTCCTGAGGAGGTACTTACAGAAGACTGTTTGGTTTCTCTCTTGGTTTTAAGCATTTTCTTCACACTACAAAGTTTTCCAAAATGTCACTAACTCCCATTAAAAAAAAAAATGATAAATTTAATACTTGTAATGGACAATTGTGCAATAAATAAATGAGTAAGCCAAGCAGTCATGAACCTGATTCTCTGCTAGGAGAAACTACCCTTGGTCTGTCAGGTCACGCGCCAAGGACCTTGGCAAGTGTCTTCTCTCTGGGACTGACAAGCTCCTGACCAGATTACCTTGTGATATCTTTCTAATTCTGGCAGAACTGCGTCTTCCATTGGAAGAAAAGTGCATAAAATATATACATGTATGTAAAATAAACCTTTGCCTATCTAGGCATATCCCTGTGTACGCATCTTTATTTGAATAGCTGTTAATCGCTGACATTCCCCAAGGAGGCCACCAGAAAAAATGTCAGGGGCCCTGCTCATAACCCAGCCGAATACCTGACTATTTAAGGTACTCTGGAGCTGCATGAATCGGAAAGAAAACAGCTCCCCCTACCCATTTTATTAGAAGGCAATAAAATCTGGTGGTGTCTCATTAAATTTAATGAGCCTTCATAAAATAACCATTACACCATGGAGGTAATGAAAAGAATAACTATGCTGGTTAGTAAATAAACCAGCAAGGGTGATACTATTAGATGTCCTAGATACCTACCAGGTATCAAACAGGTACACGGCTCTCCGAATGAATTATGCTATCTTACAACCCTTTGCACCCATCGATATCTTCTTCTGTATCAGTTTTGAGGAATTTCTTTCCTCTCTTCCCATATGACATCAGTGCATTTGATGCAATGCCATTTGTTTTTATAGCACTAGGCCGTACATGTAAAACTCTGAACAAATCAGCACACAGATAACCTTAAAAAAAAAGATGCAAATTTCCATGAGTGGCCATGGGTTCTGTGTGTTCCCATTTCTGAAGGTTCTTTTAAGCTAGCCATCGCTTCTGAAAATGTCACTGCAGAAGTTTCTAGGACAAAATCCTCCTTTGGTATAAAGCAGCACCATCTCATTCTGTACATTCTCCAGGCTCAGTGACAGCTGCAGGCGCTAAGATTTAAAAAGGTGGCTCAAAGTCCAAGTCTTTCTCACCTGGCTCATGCAAGCCACAGAAATAAAAGAGTTAAGCTAATTATGGGATCAACTCCACTGAGAGTTTACGACTGCCCATAAAAAAGCAAGTAGAGGGGCTGAGTAAAGGCTAGCATAAAACTCCAGAAGGTTGCTGTGGGAAATGCGACTTTTGCATTTCCCATTTCACCCGAATTGGCACAAGGAAAGATTTCAGCACAGTGGGACCATTCAGGGGAGCAAACTAGGAGGATCTGATCTGCAGGCTTATTTCTACACCATTCCTTCTGAGACTCCTCTTGCTTCTACTGAGGTCAGCCATAGGATTATTGCTACTTCAGTTGCTAAACAGACATTAAATGAGGGTGCGATGTGTTAGAATTACGTTACAATATCTGCAGTGTTTATTTCTGGATTTAATGGTGGAATCCAAATACAAATACTGAAGCCTAATATTTGTTTATGTCTTTTCTTTACATGAATGCATCGTACTGGATCCAAAAGAGGCTGAGTAATAACAGGGCAGAAGCTGTACTCTTCCATGCAGACCGTTTATCGAGAGATGACCATTTTCCTGAAACTCATAGCTTTCACCTCCAGAAAGGACTTAAGGCATGTGTGTGTGTGCTTCTCTTTTGGGACACGCCACATACAAAACTGGGCTGTGAGACTAGCAATTTTTGTTTATCGCTACATTTTGTTTCCTGAAAAAGGCATGGAGGCTAGCTTCCCAGCTCGCTCCCAATCCAGAGATCCTGTACTGCCCTACGCAAATCAGGGGCAACTTCTTGAGGAGACCGTGTCCAAACCACTCCACTGGATCTTATTCCCCACTCTTGCCTGGCTGCTTCTCTCGTGCCCCAGCTGAAGGGGATCCAAACCTCCCCTCAGGTGCTGTTTTGCTGCTCCCTTACCCAAGAGAAAGGTGAGCAGAGCTGGAGTGTCCCCTGGTCCTGCTCTCTCTGCACTCCTGCGCTTCCCCCTGCCTTGCTCTGGGGAGGGACTCAACATGGGGGTACAGCTCCATGCACCTCTGGGCGCAGACGCCTCCTCTGTGGGAGGAGACCTTTGCACCTATGGAGCGGCACGGAAAGTGGCCTTAACAGCAAGCCCTTTGGCTAACCCCAAAGCCATTTCTTATCAATTCACAGTCATTATTGTTATTTTATGGTAGAGGCAGTGCAATTTTTGTTGAATTATAAATATTGCAGATCTATTTTCCCCTCCCTCCCCAGCAGTTCCCAAAGACATGTAAACCCATAGTGTGATTGCTCCCTAATCTAGTCGAGGTGATGAAATGGTGCCAAAACTCTCATTGCAATTTCATTAGCATATTCATGGGTCGCACTTTTGCAGTGTTGCAGAAACAACACAAATTGGTTTGTGAATTGTGAACTCCCCCTTCTTCTCTGCCGCTGTCATCGTCTTTTTCTTCAGAATCTCAAATTGCAGATTAGCAAGGCAAGTGTGCTTGGGTGACTTTGGGATGCAACCACCGAAGTTTGTTAACATACCCCTCTGGTTTTCACCATAGGTTTTCCCCTTGCTTGGCATTTGTGTGCATGCACTCCATTAGTGGCCGAGTGAGAAGCGGGGCAGCCGCAGGGCTGCTGGCTCTGCCGTCCGGGCCAACCCGATTCAGCACCACAGCTCCATTTCCTCACCAGTAACGAAAAAGATTACATGCAACGGCATAGGCAGTTCCAATTTTTGGATGAAAGCTACTAAAGGACGCAAATTGTTCTGATCCAGTTTAAAAGCAGATGTGCCCTGCGTAAGAGTGCAGCAGGATCTGCAGGACCCTCCCACAGCAAGGTCTCCCTTCCCTCCTCTGCCAGGTACTACAAATCTCTGAAGCTGCTGTCAAAAATGGTGTTGGCTTACTGGCAGATCCCCCTCTGCCCCCTTCAAAGTTGAAAGGCAGGCGGGTATGGGCCCATTGCAAAGATGGCAGCTGCTGTGGAAAAGGTGTCAGCCTTTATAAGGCCATTGCTGGGCTCCTCGGAGGGATTACTTGGTACAACGGCCAGGGAACCTTGGTGGGTGTAGGTGTCTGCTGGCCACTGGTCACTGTACTGGTGATAGGGGACATGATCAGAAACAAAAGTTACTTGAAGCAATAGGAAATGTTATTCCACTTCACTCTAGGATTGTATAGAACGGCAATGAAAAATAACATATTGTAAGAGCACGTGGAGAGGTTGTGTCAGATGAGGATGATTACGTCATCCTGTAAGCGACACGACGTTAATGACACAGAAGATCCTGACTGGAACGAGAGCTTGAGAACTACGCAGGGCACCCTCGGCACTGCGCGCCTGTGGCTGGCCCATCCTGAGAGCCTGGCGCCAGCTGGGCCTGCCAGTGCTCAGCAGCTGGGGAACCCCCGAAAGGTCTTCTCTGACCACCAGCAAGATGTCTGGCACTTACGGGGGACACCTGCAGGTCACAGCTCATGGGTCGGTTCATCTTTGCAAACTTGAGCTATGGGTCTCCCCGCAGCTTGGCAGTAAGTTGGGATGCCCTAAGCTAAACACTGCGGATTAGAGGGGGGAATGTGTTTGCTGAAGACACAGCAGCCCCTGCCTTGCACCGAGCCATGCCAGCACCAGACATTAAAGCACATTGCAGTACGGTGCCTGCTCCCTGAGCACACGAGCCCGCAGCTGAATTTCACAATAAGCAAGCAGCTTTTAAATACGTTCCACTCTAAGCTAAACATCCAGAGAGACCTATTCCTTAACTTAGCAGAGGCCGTAATTGCATCTCTTACAGGGAAATCACTCCTGCATCCGTGAGATGTTATTCTGGTACTGCCTTTGGAAAGCCCAAGGAGCTCCCAAGCTCCATGGTAGGCGCTGGTGAGAAGGGGAGGTGGGAACGCTGTTTCTGGGGGGCTTCTCACAGCTAACAGCCCTCCTCTGTGCAACCCAAACCTGTTCGGAACACTGGATGTGAAATACATTTGAAATGGCAGACTTTCACATGGAGCTTGATTTAATTTTTCTGTGGAAAGATCACTTTAGACTCGCATTGTTCACATGAAATAATGAAACGTTACTGATTTAATTAGAGCTCAGTTTTTCAGTCTGTGCTTCCCATATTGTTGAAATTGCATTTAGCATGGGACAAAACTATCAATAGATAAAGCAATTTAAAAGACACAGCTATAGAATATATTCTCTTCCCCTTTTCCTTTGCCAGTTTCAATTCATTGCTCAATTTAAGTATGGAAATAATGTTTGTCAAAGATTTCCTGACACATGAATTCCTCAAAAAAAAAAAAAAAAAAAAAGCAGAGAAAGAAAGATAAAAAAAAAAAAAAAGATCAGGGCATCTCCTGCTTGTACTCCTAACCCATTTATGGTACAATATACAGATAATCCAATCTACTGCTGAAAACAAGGTTTGTGCAGTTATGCTCCGCTACTTCACAATGCTTCACTTAAAACTTGATAGTTTTCCCATATTTTCTTTCTCCTTGAACTGACAAAGTGGATTGGGCAGGTCCCAGCTGACGGAAATAGCTGTTGACTCCTGAGCATTAGCTCCCTGAGGTTTTAGGTGGGGGCTGTGAATCAAATTTAGGGAAAGCAAGGGGTGGGCTTGTGAGATCACTACACGTCCCCAAGGGCAGGGCAAGTCCCACTGCTGGGCCCTGGGGTGGGACAGGAGCAGGTTGGGGGCTGACAGCCAGGGTCCCCTCGCTCCAGGCAACACTCTCACTGAAGAACCAAATGCACACATCCAGAATCGTGACTTCTGGATTTTGCTCATTCAGGAAAAAAGCCTGAAATATGGTTTTTGCTATTCAATTAATGGATAGTTCTTTCATTGCTAGAGCAGATGAGAAGTAACTACAGCAGACTAGCAAGCCAGGAAAGGCGGCTCAGCTCTTTGGTAAGGCAGCAGGGCCAGGGATTTCGACTTGCAAGCCCTACCAAACAATAAGGGCAATTCTCTCAGTTTTCTGGCAAATATTCAGGCAAAAAGTGCATTACATCCTGATTTGAGGCACATGGAGTGAAAACTGAAATAATCCCACTAACTCCACTGGTGAAGTGAGTCCAAATGAGGCAAAAAACCCCCAAGATGTAAAATCCTTGCAAACTTGCACACTTGATTCAAGAGTATAATCTGATCACATAGCACATGACCTATAGTATCACCTCTGGCAACAAAGTCAGCTCGTTTAGGCAATAATTTATCTTGATACCAATATTTGTGCAAGAATGACGGCACCAGTTGTATTTCACTGCCAGAGCCACAGGATTTTCCTGTTGGCACCTACAGGGACTAAAGGAGCTTTCCCTAGAGTAAGGTTTTTTCATTACCTTGTTTGCAGTAAAGAAGCCTTTCCAAGCAAGCTGACGTTCACCCTTAAATTACCTCCCCATGTAGAGTGCCTGTGTCTGTGCTGTATAGTAGGAGCCTACTCATTTCTCGTATTGATTTACACAAGGCAGGGTAGTGAACATACAATTAATAGTTGACTTCATTGGAAGCCAGCTGTTAGCCCCATAATTTACAATGGGAACAGTTAAAGAACAGGAAGAATTATACTTGTAGAAACTGTATTTCTGGGTTTTAAAGGTCAAATTCAGCTTCCATGAAAGTTCCTAGAGACCTTAATGGTTTGAAAATGATGCTATGTGCTGACACATACAGCCACGAGTTTCACGTCTTATTGCAAGAACGACTTTTATGGGACTCACGATCCTTAGCATAGGAACAGATATTTTCCCCAGGCCAAATCAGAAATGGTATTGTTAAATCTGGGCATCTGTCTCAGTTTTGCTCCTAAAATAGGTCTGAATTCCCATGGCACCAGTCCAGCAAAATTTCCTTTCAGAAAAACACTGACGCCTACGTCTAAATCCTGCTGAAGTTCAGCATCTGCTTAGCTGCTTCTGCTTTCCTGCAAGGAGGGCATTCAGGTCACATTAGAGGAATGGTAGTGGGAAAGGGTGCCAATCTCTAGCCAACCCAAGTTTCAAACATGAGACTTTCTGCAAGAACAAACTTGCAGAGACTTAAATAAGCACTCTTCAGTTCAGAGACAATGAGCAACTGCAAGCAAGCAAAGCTTCTTCTTTTGACTTTTATTTTTACAGGATCTAAGGAGCTAAGGGAAATATTTTTAAGAACACCCAGGTCTTGATGTAAACCACAGCTTCGCCAGTTCTTCGGTGCAGTTGAAAACCCTCTGCCCAGCTCTGGACTCCAGGCCAGGGCGTGAGGGTCTGGGACGCAGCATTGCTCCCTGCCCTGCTGTTTCCATAGGAAGGAGTGGGACACCTAGGCCAGCAAGGTGCTCGTGGGCAGTGCGGTTGGACCCCAGGGCACAGGTTTCGTGGCCCAGCACTGCTCAGGTGCCCCCTGTAAAAGCAGCATGGTGACTTTCCAGTGACCTGCCAGTTAGAGTTATCTGTCCTTGGGTATCACTGAAATTCCACCCAGATGTGATATAGTACTGTACTTTTGTGAAGAAGCATAAGCATCAATTCCTGCACTTCATTATTCTTACATGTATTTTCCAATCTATGCAAAGAAATAATGAAATGTATCTTATTTACAGCAGAAGATATATGCGTGTGCTTATGCACACGTGTGGTTGTATGCCAACAAATATATTTACATTCACATATGCATACCTATATGCATATATGCACAAGAAACAAAGGGAGAAAATCTCAGGAAACTGTTAGCAAGCACACTAGAAATAACTGGTTGAACACAGAAAAGTGCCACGTGCAATGTCACCATCTTGATCCCAAACCAAGACACAAGGTCAGACTCAGGTTCCAAAGCACTTTGCAAATATCAGCTATTAACTGTAAAAATACCTACTGCAATAGGTAACCGCTATTATATTGTGGTTTAGATAGATGCACGCAGATGAAATGAGATTAAATGCAGTGCTTTCAAAGGCATGCACATGAACATATGCTCTTCAAACCCGCTCCTCAAGCCCTGCTTACAGGAGGAGGCAAGTCGGAGGCCTTGCTGGAAATATTGGGTATACCTCTGCTGTCTACACAGCGTAAACAAATATGCATTTCCCAACTACGAAGCTAAGCTGTGTTAAGCAGTTCATTTCTGGGCTACTAAGCTAAAGCAATACATACTTTGTATTACTTCTCTTTAAATATTTTTTGCGTGTATGTGCCGAAATAAATCCATGCAACACAACTTAGCTTTGCAACCGACAGATTAATTCATTGACAGAGCCTTCCTCAATATATTGGGTCATATATTAAACAGCATTTAAGTTGCTGATGCCCTTGACGCTAACGCATTATTTCCACGTGTCATCATATCAGGAATTCATCCTAGAGGGTCTCACGTTACTACTTTGTGTACGTTTCGAACATGCTTTCCTCAGCCTCTGTAAACATAAGCCTTCGAAAGTTAAATGCTCCACACTGCAAATAAACTGGCCTCTGTTCCCAGGTCTGATAACCTAAAGGGTGCCATTACTTCACACATTCTTTTTCCTGGTGTCACATACACCAGGGGGGAAATATTGAAAAGAAGATAAGAGAAGAATGCGCCTTTCGCGGGACTGAAGGCCAATGCCCGGCACCTAGGAAATGAAACTTGGGAGGGTTTCAGGGGTTGGCAAAGAAAACCCAACAATCCCAAGTTACCTAATGTACAAGCCTGTTCCTACGCAAGTTTTCCTTCCAGGATTTTTAACATGAAAGAGAAGATGCCCATGTCCTCCCAAAGGACGTACCACACCCAGCAGTGTATTGAGGCCAGGCTTTGGCATTCCCTGAAGCAGCTGGTTGTTTTAACAACTTCTTCGTGCAGCTATTTCTGGAAGTGAGTTGGGAAGAAGATGAAGTCCTGCCAAGGAGGACTGAGGAGGCACCTGAAGATTTTTAGCCTTATGTAGTAGACTCTAAAGTGCTGGAAATCTAGCAGGAGGTTGGGACCGGTGTCTGGGCTTTGTGGCTCACCCCAGCTAGGTTTGAACCTGGGGGACGCCGTGAGGCTTGTCCGCGGGCAGGCTGCCTCCGAGGGCAGCATTCGTTAGCAGTGCTGGGGCAGATGTCGATTCCCTTTTTGTCTGCACTTAACCATCAGCTGTTTTCAGTACTAAACTGCCTGCAGCGTTTTCCATCCATTCGGACAGTTCTGGCCAGGTGCACAGGGATGTGATCAGAGCATTTGCTAATGTCACTGGTTTGCACAGGAGAATTATGATCTCATTAGGGAAAATTCCAGCTTAACATCACTTATACAGGGTTTATGGCAGGTGGTGCCAAGATCCATGACACCCAAACCTTTAGGGCCAGATTCAAATCGTAGACATCTACAGTTCCCTCGTCTTCAGTAAGGCTCACCCGTATGCCAGCGGGGGCTCTGAAGGTGCAACGCTGCTGAGCTTTGCGGTGACCAACGCAGGGCTGGGAGGGGAACCTGGCCTCAAAATTCATGCACTAGAAAATACAAAACTCGTAACAGTGCTGCTTGTTTTGTCCTTGCCTGCTGTTCTGGTTTTGTTTTTACAAGCACGGGTCACTCTTCACACAGCACCCAACCCAAACCACCCAACTGCTTTGCCATGGGGCACCACACCATTATCGGGAAGCGGTAAGTTTTGTCAGCAGCCCAAACTGCAACCATGATCCACAGCAGAGGAAAACACTTTGCAAGAATGACTCCCCTCCAACACATTTACTATTTCTGTAGCAGACTGAGAAATCCCTCCATTGCCCTTAGCCTGCAGTTTTGCTCAGATAGGAGTTTAAAAACTGGAGCAGAACGAACCCTGCAAAACCCCTTTGGCCCTCGGGAGGGGTGACGGTGTGTTTACATGGGTGCTCTCGGCTGCTAACCACCAGGATCCCATGAGGCAGTGGGACAGGCAGGGGAGCCAAGTGCAACAGTCAGAATAATAAACAGAGATTCCGCATGATTAAAAGAAAAGTTTCTCAGAGTTAATATTAGGATGAGCAGCACACTGGGTCACAGGCTGAATTAACCCAGAAAGAATGAGGTAGGATTTCAAATAACTTTTCCAGTGCCTGACTACAGCTGAACGCCCCTGTTATTTGGGGAAAAATATGTACATTCTTGCCATTTATGTCATTATATTTGCATGTTTAACAGTGTTGCTCGTTAAAGAGTTTAAATCTTGAGGCAACGGGGAGAGCCAGTCTCTCCATTGACTTTGGCGGACTTTGTTTGATGACACTGGCCCAGTCTGATGACAAAAGGTGCTGCTTGCTCACTAGCCCCATGTTTGCAGTGTCAGCCTCCTGGGCTGCAAGGTCTGGTTGGAGAATGGGGAGGGGCACAGCCAGGTCCTTACCCTTCTGCTTTGACTTACAGCCGTAAAAAATTCACAGCCCTAGTTCTCCTTGTCAGATAGTAAGAACATGAGAAGAAATTATCTTTCATTGCCATGAAAGGTTTCTTTCAAGAAGAGGAAGCTGGACAGAAAAACAACCAGGTCTAGAAAGACCCTTTTCAATCCTTCTGTCCCCCTCTTCAGAGGTGGGCAGAGGGAAGAGACAGCAGACGTGGTGCGTCAACAGGAGATTTCTTGCTGCATCTGATGGATGATGAAGCGGCTTCAACTTGTTTGAACCAAAAAAAACCCAAACCCCAAAACTCAACTTGTTTGTGGGTTCATCTCAGAGAGGCTTCCCTTCAAACAAGAAAATGAGAGATGCTGTGGTTTTGTCTCTCCAAACCAGTGGAAAGACTCTGCATGGTTTTTATAATCACAGTGATTATGTTATAATAATTAGTAATCATTATAATAATTATTATTTTATAATCATTAACAGTGAGAATGGGGGGATTAGCAAAGGAAAGGAAGTTCCTTGCAAATGAAATTAATAACATCAACTCAAACCAAGAATTCCCTCACTCCAGTTCAAAGCCTGTGGCTCATTCTTTGGGTGTATTCATCTGGTTAATGTAAAGCAGGCTTTTGTTTAGAGAAGTATGAGCCAAAAGCCAAAGTTTTGGTGCTTATGTTGCTATCCTTACTTTTGGGGATTAAGTCTTTTTTTCTGGCACTGGAATCATGCTACTTGCTCTGTTGCTGATTGTTTTAGATTCTTTACTGATCTTACTCCAGATCCTATTTGGCGCTTTTGCATGATTTAAACAAACAAGTGATGTAAGACTGCTTCCCCTCAGAAGCCCAACCTAGGGTAGGATGCATGGCTCTGCTGGACATGTCTTGTAGAGACAATTCACAATAATGCAAGGCCCATCTCTGAAAGCCTCCCAGGTGCACAGCGTTAGGGTATAAGGTAAAATTGCTCCAGTCACCCCCTTACTGAGGAGAGGTACACTTCTGCTCCACTAGTGGTTATTTGATTCCAGTGAATAAACTTTACCAGCCTGAAAGAATTTTAATTACTGTGGCCATCACTTAGTTGTGCGATCACCTCCTAGCACTCCTTGATCTTGGCAGTGTTGCAAGGATCATACTTTCAACAGACAAACTGTTCTTAAATAGTTTTCCCGGCCATATTGGGCACAAACAATATTTGCTTCTATATTGAGCTTGCTAACCCTCATGGAAATCCCTGTGTAATTTCATCTGGATGTGACCAACAGAGTTGCACAAGGACTTTAAAGGACTCCACAGAAAGCACTCAACAGGACAGGGTATCTGATTTTTCAGAATCACCCTGTGATATGGTGGAGGGGGAAACACTTCACAGATTTCAACTACACGCATGCTTCAGCCTCCTCTGCTCTTCCCAGGGCTCGTCTTGCGTGTTGGAGAGCAGAGCCCACAACCCTGGATGCAAGCTTGCTAACTCTGTTCACGTGCTCTCCAGACCTATGGTCTCTTTGCTAAGGCCATGGGAAAGCGGGGCGGGATGAAGCAGAAAAGGCAAAGATATCCAAATAAAGCCAAATCCTATTGAAATCAATGTCCATCCTGAATTAGAGGAATTGGAGGAATTCTCTAAGTGTGAAAACAGAGAACTGGGCCCTGCCCTAGCGCAAGGTGGTGCAGTGTTGGGGAGTGCAGCCAAGCTGTGTTGACTCACCACAGCGGTGGAGAACCTGGTCCAGGACAGGGACTGGGAACCCCAGGCAGAGGGAGGAGTGGAGGTGACCCAGTGAGGGCTCCCACAGACAGGGCAGTTCCTAAACCAAAACCAGATATCTGAGAAGAATTACTTTCTCTAGAAAAAAGCAGATTTTGGGGAGCCCTTTGAACAGATGAGGGGGGCAACAGAGATGAGTAGCAGCAAGGGCAATCCCTACCAGGTATAAAGAGAAAATGCTTCACGATGGCTGGGTTCAAACATGGGAAGAGGGGCCCAGAGGGCCTGTGAGGTCTCCACCCGTGGCGAGGCCCAAAGATCACTTTAGGCTAAATCATTCCCTGATTCCAGCCAAATATTTCCTGAATCCATGTCAAGCTCACAGAAAAATGTTGGTTAACATTTGGTTAATATTTTTCAGCATGCTAATTTTTTTTTTAAATTGGTAATATTTATTTCTTTAAAACATATTTAATTTAATTACAAAAAGCCTGATAATGAATTAAATATTTAAATTTTTCTCAAGAAAAACATTCTGTTCAATCCCACAAGACTTTTGATGGATTTTTTCTCATCTGCTGAAAAATAAAGTACCTTTGGTTTTGACTAATCCAAAGTACACTTTTAATTCTCTACGACGTGGGAGAATTGAAGGAAGGCTAGGTGCATAGTTTACCTACAATATTTACTCCTGCAAGCATCCCTTCCGGAAGAGAAACTTGAGAGAGGAGTATTTTGCCCAAAGCTTTGTGTCGCAGTATGTCAGATTCATTGAGCTTCCCTGAATTTTTTTTTTTTAACATGAATTTGAATTGCTGGCCAGGTGTACCCACACATACCCCACCAACACACTTTGCGGAGCCAAAATAATTTACACCGGCTTCCTTTGTGCAGCTGGTAAAGGACTAAACCCAAGTCACCTGGCTGGGTAAAGAAACCTAAATGCAAACAACCTGACAAACGCAAAAATTACAGCAGGGGATTGGAGAGAAGCGAGATTAGCCTGGCCAGCGACCCCTTTTGGGAGGGCGGCATAAAGGGATGCTGAGCCCTCACGTCCCCATCGCCGAGACAAAGGCGGCGCGGGCAGGACGTACTAACGAGGGCAGTAACGACCACCAGCCGCCGGCTGCCAACCCAGCCGTGGATCACGCCGACAGCGCAGGAGTTTTCCCTGTCTCTCTCTTCCTTTTCAAGATTGATTTTCTTCTGATCATTCAATTGTTGTTCATATTACAGCACCAATGCTTCCCCTGTGGACTTATAATTGATTAGGGCGTACGCTCCCTCCTAACCTGGGGTTTTCTTTCTCCTCGGCATCCAACCTTTATCTTTGCGTAACAGAAGAGAAATACCTGAAAAATTTACCCAGGGTTTTGTTAACCTTGCTTCCTTGTTTCGCTTTCTCCCCCAGCAACAAAAGAGTTGTCAAAAGTAATGTTTATAATAATTTAACGGATTATTTGCTTATTAGATATTAATCATTCTGCTGCGGCTGGGGTCCATGCTGGTGCTCTTCTACTAGAACAGCGATTCTGATCTCAATTAGATTATGTCTCTCTCCTTTACCTCCCCATAAATCATTCCGGCAAACTGAAATTAACAGCTACTGGAGCGCATTAATAATCTGCCTCACACATTGGAAAATGCATTAGCCGGAACCCTCCCATCACTCTGACTGTTAAGCACATCATTTTGTTTATGAAATATAAACATTTCATGGAAGAGCTCTCCCACATTTCTCTGGGCCTTGTGACAGCTAAAATGATTGCCCACAATTGCCAGTCAGTCAAGCGCCCAAATAAAGTTTGTTTAAAGCCATGGCTCTGTGACTGCCCTATTTTCTCAGGCATTAAAAAACTCGCATTTAAAATAAAATTCCTCTTTATCTGGGGAGAAAGGAAAAAGAATAGCTGTGTATCTGTCAGAGTTGTGCAGAGACAGCTGTATGGTTTGCAAAGGCTCTGGGGTTTCAATATTTGGTTTTGCTTCACGTAGGAGGAAGTGCTGCCAAATTCTTTGCAAAATAAAGCTCCAGAATAATTATTTTAAGGATGATCTAATCAGAACGCTTCATTTCTGACAAACTGACATTTTGATCAGCATGCTGAGTAACATTCAAACTTGCATTTTAAAAGCTCAGTATCATATTATAAAGCGTGTTAAAATAAAATAAAAAAAAACCCCAAGAGTTTAATCTCAAAATGAAATATGAAAATGCAGCATGCGAAGAACATCGCAGCGGCACATTATGACAACGCTGGGCTTTCTGGTGGTTTTCTTGCAAAGCAAAAATGAGCCGATAATTAAATTGCTTCCAAGCCTGGTAGCTGCAGAGCTCAGCAGCAACACTTCCACTGCAGTGCCTCTTCCACCCAACTCCAATTTGCAGATTTGCCACCAGTGGGGAGTTTGGGATTTCGTAGCTCTCTTCCATGTGTGTCTGGCCCCTTAGGAACACAAGCAGACCCACAGTAATGGCATTTCTCCCTTTCTGGGAAGTGGCAAGTCTGAGTCTTATTCGGATCGTAGATTGTTTTCATTTGATCTTGGATGACTTTACCCATCAATACATCTTGAATATATTGATAACGGCACTACCTTAACCCAAAGGGTTTGATGCTCAGTGACTGCGAGAGTGAAGACTGTATAGACTAAATTAAGCAGCAAAAACCAGAGAATGTACCACAGAAATATAACATTAAGTGCTACAAAAGCTTTACATTGGTATACGTAGTTTACAAGGAATTTATGTCCATCTACTTACAACAACAGAAGCAGGATAGCCCCTGCCGTATGAACGAAGACTTCACGCCTGACTCTACCCAGCAGTCAGATATATTACTTGAAGATAAGCAAACTAATAGTACTGGCACCACCTTCACGTCCACCGTTACCAAACTCTTGATCTGAAAATGAGCATTAAGACTGCAGTTAAAGCTCCGTATTAAAATAGTTAGGCACCTGTGACCACCTTTACTGGCTGGGAGGACTGCTGCCCCCATATTCTCTCATCTGTATCTGGGGGAAGAAGTATTCAAGGCTCAGACGGAGCAAGCTTCTTGAAATGCATGCCTGCTCTAAGCTTGGGCTTCGGGGAGCCTGTGGCCCTCCTGAAAGCCAGACACACGTTCACACCCTTTGCTGAATCAGAGCTCACGTGAGCGCAGCTGCTCAGGTATTGGTATGAGAACCAAGTTTGTGGCTGTAAATTCCTGGGGGTACAGGTTGTGTTGTTCTTGCCGGCCTGTGGTCATCTGTGCACTGATAAACAATAAATAACTGTAATGAATGGCAGTATTTTTTAAATACAGGAATAAGCCCATTTAAGATTTAGCTGAGTTTTGTTTATTATTCTCAAAATGCATTCGCAGCATATAGAGTAATGTCTCCAGAGGGCTGTTCTGCCATGGAATATTATGTGACTCTCTATCAATAAATGACACAGCTTTTTACATGTTTTAAGTAAAAGAAATAATTGCTGCTCCTAGTGGAGTTAGGCAATTAATTGCCTAATTATTTTGTTAAGTGTCACTACTAAAAGAAAAATATTACTGGAGCTTTATGGGTAAATTCTCATCTGAACTGAGGGTGAAATTCTGGGAAAGAACATATATGCTGTATATCTGCACCATACCGAAGTACTGAACTCCTAATAAAAATGTCTTTGACTTGGGGAAAACTAAATTTGTTTCTTTATCAGTAGCTTGGTCTAATTTTTCCATACTTATATTTTTGCTGCCTCATCATTTCTGATCTCTCCCAGGCTTCCTCCGTGGTGCGGCTGACCTGCATCTCGACAGAGCCAGGCTAGGAGAAAGGCAACGGGGACTTCTGTCACCCGCAGCGTGCATCGGGCTTTTGTAAAGTGTGGGGCCTCGGAGCCCCACAGAGTTGTGTGCACACTGTAAAGCACCCTTTGTGCTGAGGAACAGGAATTGTAGCACCTTCAAGGTGAATAAGCATACAGCATCCTTCCTAGCACAGATTTAATGCTGGAATGCAGAATTTGGCGTGCTCCATACCTCTGGGCAAGTCATAGTACTGCTATCACCTATTCACTCCCTGCAGTGATGCTGTCTCATGGATCTCTCCCAAGTTACCAAACCTATCACTAGGGATAAAAATGAAGGCATGGTCTGATCCCTCATGATTGCTGCCAGTGATGACTGCAGGGGCCTGTCAGCCTCCAGGCACTTAATTGCAAGCGCAAGCCCAAACTACAAACTCCTGCTTCCAGTGCGGCTGTCATTCTTTCAGAAAGCACAAGTGGCCCTGCTCACCCAACAAAAAAGGCTGGGATGAAGAAAAATAGAGGGGAATAATGTTACCTTGACTTAAAGTTTGAGTCCCAGAGTAGCAAACCATGCCTCTTGCAGCAGTACAAACCCATCCAGATGGGCCCTGCCTGGGGCAGGAGCCCGGGCAAGGACCTCCAGCATCCCTGCTCACCTGCCTCCACATGCGGCAGGATTTTTAAATTGAGAAGGGCTCCCAGAAGCTTTTGCTCCCTTTGTCAGAAATCACAGTGTCAGAGTCACTTTGCACAGCTGGAGTGGTAGGCATCTCCCCGTCTGCTGAGGATGACAGAGACGAGGCTCCTAGGTTAACAGGACCATGCCCACAAGCCACGGCTGCCATGCATTTGTCCACTGATGCCTGAAGCTATGTGCAAAATGTCTCCAAGGAATCCAAGAGGTTCATCTCCCGAGCAAAAAAGGAGAAAAGGAAAGTAGGGCTGAGAGGAAGGGGGATGCCTATGAAGCTTTCCTGCAGCCCTTCTGTCAGAGCCCCTGGGAGCAGCAACAGGAATTTCACACCCCACCTGTAGAACCCATCAAAACCAACTTTCCCTTTGGGCGAGCTTCAGGCTGGAAGAGGCAGCTGGGGCCCACAAACCCAGCCTGCAGATATCGAAGGGGCTAAGGAGGCCTCTGTCATATAATTATCTTCATAAACCCATCAAGCTTCATCTTAAAGCTGGCCAGGGCTCAGTTCCTTCTTTTCCTATTAGAAGGCTCTTCCAGAGTCTCGTTCCTCTGCTGGTTAGAAATAATGTAATTGCTTAAATTTATTCATGGTCAGTTCAAAGCCATTTGTTCCTCTGCCAATATTGTTCTTTAGCTCAAACAGCTTCTCCGTTGCACAACAGGCAGCAAATTTCAGTGTCTCTGAACCCAGTGTTTGGGATGCATAAGGATTAGGCAGGGGCCAACTGTAGCAGATTTGGAGGTTATAGCAACAGGCAGACCTGCTTTGCTGTGCTATTACAACTGTTAGCCCACTGTTCCAGATGCTGCCTTATAACTTGACTAAAGCTGGCTTAGCTCTATTTCCTAAAAGCCTCCAAGGAAACAAGCTTCACCTGAAATTCCGGGGGAAAATTTAAGTTCAATGTCAGTGCAACAAGAGCCTATTTACTGTAACAGGTCCATCGCTTACCCTCAGGCAGGGTGCTGGAGAAAAGTCACCACCCCCGGTAGCGTTTCACTCATCGAAGCTCCATGCTTTAAACAACATAATATGGTTAAACATGACAGACATCAGTGCTTTATTCATCTCCACCTAAATGAAGTCAAATTATTTCTTCCACGGCCTCCTACATGCTGGATGTAAGACGGGCAGGGGCACAGCTTGCTGCAGTCTGTCCCCTCCAATGTCTGCTCCCATCTACGCCTTCCTACAGTCAGCTTATAGTTTAACAAGTAGCACTTGCTTAGTATTTATTTTCCTTCTCTGAGATCTGTGCGAAGCTTTTGAGAAATGGCTGGCACTTGATGTTTATCAATGTTTTTCTCACTATGTAGGAGAAAGTACGAGGGACATATTTCATGATGAAGTGGGTTTCTAGTTAACAGGACAAAATGAAAGCCAAGCCATAGATCAGCATAATATGTCAAAAGAGAAAAGAGTTCGATTTGTTGTAAATGATATCCAAGTTAGAAAAAAGCACAATGCTAGAAATCAAGATCCTGATTTAGGAAAGTACTCCAAGATGTGCTTAAAAATCTAGCATATACTTAAGTCCTACTGAAGCTAAAGAATATAATTGTTTTCTTCCATTAAAAAGATTACAAAAAATACCTTTTATTTAGGCACTTCTTTGGTGTTGCACTTACTACTATGTGCGTTACGCTAACAGAGACAGTAATGCATTTTATTCCCCTTGTAAAATATTCTGGAAACATCTAGGACAAAACGCAGCTTTGCAAATATTTTCTGGGCTGCGTTAACATCAGGACAGGAAGAGATGGGTTGTGGGGCTGCAACATGCACAGGGAGTGGGGCTGAAACCCCAGCTTGTAGTCGGGTTTTTATTGCCCCATTTGACCCTGAAAGGTTGAGGAGAGCTTTGTGCCTCCTGAACTGAGCAAACACTGGGGTCACAGAAGAACCGTGGTCATTGTGTTAGTTTTTACAAGGTAAGGGGTTTTTCCCACAGGAAAAATTTTGCCTGGACGTTTCGCGCTTACTTCATCACTGCGCATGTCATCTTTGTCAACCTGGGTATTTACTGCGGAAAAGCACAATCTTCACAAGCCACGTGTTGTATCGCTTCAGCTATTTTTCGTATCTGCTGGGGGCCTGAAGGTGTGGAGGACTTTGGTGAAAGTCTCCAACTAAAGACAATGGCTACCAAGAGCACACAGTAACTTTTAACCTGCTGTTTGTAAACAATGTGGTGATAAGCCTATGGAGAGCAGCTGTAACTTGAAGGGAGTCTATTACTGACTGTATATCCCAAACCAGCTGCATCTGCTGCAGAAATAAATAGGATTTGATATAACTGCATCAGGATGGGGAATTCTTAACAGTTTATCAGCAAAGAGCAACATTATTTTAATTTACAAAAAGAAGATAACTGAAGTAAGACGTAATCCTAGCTCCACATTGTACCCAAGGCCAGGATGGAGAACAACATTTGACATTAGGTTTCCAAAAAGAAAACAGGTTGTGGGCAGCTTTCTCTTGTCAGGCAAGACTCTGAGCTGTGGGGTTGTGTTTTCCAGGAGGACATAGTCAGTGATGAAGGTGAACAGATAAAAAACAATGGAAATTACTGACTTAAAGCAGCTTCCCACAGCAAAAAAAAAAAAATAAAAAAAATTAAGATTCTACAAATCTTTTTACAACCTCTGTGGCAGCAGTAAAGGCTGAGATTCACACCCACTGATTTTTCAACTAAGTTGGCCCAATATATAGCCATTGGCTACCATCTCCCTGTCACAGCAGGATCACCTCCAAATAATATACCTTTCTCACGACTTGGCAGCCACTGGGCTGGATAGGATGGGAGAGGCAATGCCTGCACCCGGCTGAGATTGGCAAGGAAGGCTCACACGCAACTGCATCTCTGCTGCAGTAACTCACATATCACCTAACATGCAACTACCTTCCCTACACTGGTTTCTGAGCTTTATAAAACAGAGAGCTACAAAGCAAGATAAAAAAACTCATATGTGCATCCTCCAAAGTGGATGCCCTCACGTGATGGGACTTGTGTCTGGCCTAGGCTTCACTAGAGAGGTGAATCAAGGCAGCTGCTTGTGCAGAGACGCAGCAGACGCATTTCCCCAGCTCTCAGGGACATGCACCACCTCCTCCCTGTCCCCGGGCGCTCAGCGGGCCCCTTCCTCTAACTGTTCCCCCCAAATGAAGTACCATCAAAGCCTTCACTGCAGGATGGCTTTAGCAGCAGAACAACTTTGGGACACCTCTCTAGGACTCTGCACTTCTTCAGACCTCCTCTCCCACTCCTTCCTCCACGACTGCTCTGATTTATAGGCCTGGTTTGGCCTCATATGATTTAATGAGATTAATTTTTTTTTTTAAAATTTATTTATTGTCAGTGAGTAGGTGTCCCCAGATGCAGTCCACGCGCAGTCTGCGGTGGTGAAATAAGCTTGCTAAGCTGGAACCATGTGTTAATGCAGGAGCTCATTTAAAGCAAAGCAAGAAATCCATATTCCTACAGGCATAATTACACCAGCAATTACAATCGCTACCACAGTTCTGGCTCGGGAGACCTCCCTGAGACCTGGGAACACACGATCGGATTTGGGGCTCATGACTGTGTGCAGTCACGGAGGAGACTGGGCAGCCCAGGAGCTCCAGGATTGCACTCAAAATATTTCCTTAAGGAAGGGCAATCGGATACATCCCATTTAACCTGCAGGCATTAGCTGATACGGACACAGATGACTCTGCTGCTGGGTACCGATAAATACCCTGACTTTGCTATTAGTGGAAGCACTCGTGGTCTAACTGCTATGGAAACCACCAGCCCACCTCCACCAGGGTCCACCAGTGCTTAGCAGGTGCAGCCCCAAAATTTCAGTGATGTTGGGAAGCCACAGCTATGTCACAGGCCGGGTGCGTGTGCGCAGGCACGGCGAGCCGCGCAGGGGGGCCGCGCAATCCCACCAGCCGCCGCGCTCGCTGCCGTCCCACTACGCTTATTTTAGCCGCCATAAATAAAAACATGAGCAGAACAGCGCCGCGGAAGTATTTACAGAATAATTTTCAATTGCTGACACCGCCAGGCTAAGCACTGAATGCTAAAGTTTATGATGTGTAATGCCTTGGGCTACCACGGCCCCAATTTGGACAAACCTGCCATTAACACCCGTGTGGCAGTTATTTTACTGGGGGTGACAGATTGTGAGGTAGGGAGAGTAATTCAGACTATTACCCAGGTGAAGGCATGAAAGCTCAGTGATATATGAAGACCACTTAAATTCATTGTATCTTGTACATCACATCTTTGATAGATTATAGCTGTGGCATTAAAATGGAAATGGTTTCTCTGAGGCCTGACAGGGGCTGGGGTGACCCGTGACCTCCCTCTGAGGAATGTGACTGACCGAATTATCAGTTAAGAGAAAAATCTATGGGGAATAGACTCACAGTGATGGAGAATCCACCATGCATATATATTTTTTTTAACTTTTTCTTTGATTGAAAGCTGCGGTACTCAAGCATCTCCCCCCCCCTCCCCATCTCCCCGCTCCCCCCCAGCCAATCCCAGACTCCTCTGCTCTGATTCCAGATCAGCCGGGCCCCCGATATTGATTGAAAAATTGTTATTAGAGATAGTAGGTCTTCCTGCATGCTGCCTACTGATTTAATTTGGAAAACATTTAATTTTATGAAGCGGTAAATGATAGTGGCACGCTCTCTCGTGTTAGGGAGCAGCTGGCTCTTTAGCTGTTCGCCGTCACTACTCCCAGGTGTCCTCTTTGCAATCATGTGTTCCCTTCCCCTTTGCTTAACAAGTTATTTCAATTTCTAAACGAATGCTGAACAAGAGAAAGACAACATGCAAATTGAGATCCCAGCCGCCATTCACACATGAAAAAGTTCCCCTGGAATTCCCTCAACTCTGCCCATCCCTCCCGCCCTCCCTCTGCATCTGTCAGGAAAAAACAGAGCCCTTGTTCTCATCAGATTGTTTTTACCAATGACCTGACACCACCATCTATAATTAATTACATCATTTACATTAGACTATTGACTAAACAAATACATAAATCATAGGCAGAGTCAATAGACGCAGACATATTTAATCATGTTCTAAATAATGATTACTGCTCCCATAATGCAATAATTATTTTCAGCAGCTGACTTGAATTAATCTTCTGTCAAAGTGCCATCTGAAAAAAGAGAGCAGACCATGACGAAGATGAAGGCGGCGGCCCTGGTGATGGAGAAGCCGTCTAGCACTTTGCCTGCACTCTCCCTGGCTCCCTGCCTGCCTCTCCGTCCCTGAGGGTGCTCAGCACCGCCCAGCTGGCACCCCCACCCCCGGCTGGGGAGCCCTGCCAGGCCCCCAACAGCACATGGAGCATCCCATGGGGCCAGCCCCGGCCCCTGCTCGACTCCCGCATGACTCAAAGCCCCCGGCAGGCAAAAGGTGACCTCCCATTTACTCCAGTGGGTGCCCAGCACCATCCCTCTGCCCCTTGCAGGATCGGAGCGCTGCTGGGGCACCCTTGCGTGTGCACGTCCGTCCTCCCTCCTCTCCAAACAGAAGAGCCTGGTTTGCAAGGTGCCGAACGCGTCTGAAAACCAGACCGATGTGACCCTGAATAGACACTGCTCTCCATAGAGGCTAATGCAATTAGGGTGAATTTAACTCTCATTTACTTAAAAGCATTTCAAAAGGCATTTCATTAATTTGCAAAACACACATCTGGTCTGTCGTGCCGATCCTCCTGGCACGCTTTGACCATGGCATGTTTTCAAAGGGCCTTGAGAATGGTGCTGCGCACCGCCCCCTTGTTTCCGCAGCAGCCGAAAGCCTCCTCCCAGCAAAGTCCATCCCAGCGTCCATGTGAACAGCAGGAGGACAGAGCCCCAGTTTCCCCACAGGATCCTGTCCCCAGTGGTTACCTTATGGTGCCATGATAATGGAAGCACAGTATTTTACTGGAGAGAGAGGCTTAATTGTTCCAAGGGCTGCTACAGTTCTCAGTAGGTATCCTCAGAGGAGGAAGAAGAGGATGAGAAGGAAGGAAAATTCCCCATGCAGGATAAGTAGCATCAGAAAAGGATATCCCAGGTTTAGGGTCGGAAATCACCCAAGGAGGAGTTGAGCCTGTCTTGTCCATGGTCCCTGCTCAAAAACTCACACCTCATGGGATGACAACTCTATGTGAGAGCAGCAGGGAAAAGAACTTCTAGCTGGGAGAAGTTGGGGTAATTTAGGGAGTTCTTTATGTTGCAGAAGGCACAGGAGTGGTTTCAGGGAGGGAGATGAAACCTTTTAACAACTTTCCTCCTCCTCCTCCTCCAACTATTGACTAGATTAACAGCCTTTTGGTTAACGAGCTATTTTGATAATCTGCAGCTTGATAGAGCAGGGTTGCACTGCGGTGTGGTTATAACTGCAGCCGCTCCAGTCATCTTGCCCTATGGCTGTGCGGCGGGACAGGAATTACTCTGCACCCACTGCTGGACACGGGTTTAGCAGTTCTGGAAGAGACAAACTCTCCCACCTCAGAGAGGTGGAAGACAAACCTCACCCACTGTCCAGCTTCTAGCAGAAAGGAGTTAGCACGTCTCTAACCCGCCCACAGCATAGTTTTTTCCTGTCTTTTGCATTGTCAAGATACTATGCCCAGCAAGTTTGATCCAGCAAAGCTGCCCTTCTGTCCCTGGTGAGGGTGAAGGAAGCACAATAGTGAATGCCAGATAATTTAAGATATGGAATCATCTAGCAAATTCAGTTGTAAAATTAAAGCTTCCATCCTTTTCCTAAAATAAAAAAACCTGAACTTCAACTCTAGATTTTAATTTTCCAACTAGGAGGTAGTTATACCATAGGCTACTCAATAACTCCCATCATTATACATGTACGGCTGATTCTTCCTATCAGGACGCGTTTGTCATAACACAAATCTAAATAAGCCCGAGGAAATGTAGTGAACAGCATTTGGATGTATAGCTTAGTATTCACAGGACTCCACGACATAGCACTTCTGAATGCCTCTCTAAAATAGAAGAATTAGGCAGACTACACTAAAATATTCATGAAGGATAATGAAAAAACAGCCAACAATGACAGTGTTATAGGTTGGTTAATATTGTATGATGAGTGCATTGTAACCATAAATAAACAATAATTATAAATGATAGTGAATATAAATAATCATTAATACAAAGAATAAATAATAAAATCTAAGCTCAAGAAGGCGACATGATAGAATCAGGACAGGCATTAACTACCAAATGGTTTTCCTTCCTACTCCTCATTCTCCCAAAAAGCTTTCGGAGCTGATATTGTTATTCTCTGCTATCAAAACCAGAACAATGCAGTATGCTGTGCTTCCTTCTCTTTCAACGTGCCTTGATAGCATTTCAACAATATGCTATTGTAATAAAAAATAGCAGTCTTGACCTTCTAGAGGGTACAAACCTTAAATGGGCCACGGGCACAAAAGGAATGAATCAGAAGAATGTATTGCCAATAATGTTATTTTCTTCCCTGGTACTGAAAGGAAGGAGCTTGCGTGAGCCATCTGTAATCGCAGTTTGCTTAAATGCAATTTTCAGCCCCAGACTTTAATCACTGAGAAAAAAAAAATGTTAACATAGTTTCATTGGTTGTATATGTAAAACATTAAGTGTTTTACAGGGGTGAGAAATCTTCCAAAGAGAAAACAAAGAAAGAAAACAAGAGATAAAACTGTTCCTGTGGCTAAGAGCCTGAACTGGATGGGGACATCAGAGGTGCAGATACACCCTCTGGGTTTGGTACGCGGCTTACACGAGGGAGGGGGGCAAGTCACTCAACTCCCCAAATCTCCTTGTCCAGCAGTATAATTGGAACAGAAAATTCCCAATGCCTGTCTTGTCTCTCTCTGTTACAAGCTTTAATAAGAAACAATCTAGCATCCATGAAGACAGCAAAACCCAGCAGAAATGTCGCGTGCAGCAACAGTCACGCAATGCTGGATCGCAGTGGCAAAAAATCAGCTTCACCGCTGTAACCCAAGGGGACTGATCCAACACCCTCTCCCAGAAAACTCTCTCACCCCTAGCATGCACAGAAACCAGCAACACCCTTGGGAAACATCTTCTCCTTAAACTGGTGTTCAGCATTAACCAGGCCTCTTGACAAGCAATCTGCAGGACACTAGTGGAAGCACTGGAGCGCTTGAATGACAGCCCTAAAACTGTGCAGGTGCCTGTATGGGGGAAAACGTGGAATAGTCCCATCAAGGAATTCGCTCCCTGTTTACGGGATGCCTTAGCCCTCTGGATTTATCTTATCTATGTGACCTGCTGTGTAACACCCAAAGGCCATACCTTAATTACCCCATTACACCTGGGCCTTTGAACCCATTTGTTATCTTGGCCAATGCCCTGACCAACTTGGATGTATTTGTGAACAGTAGGAGGTTGTTGGGAGGTTGCAGCACAGATGGAGGCTTTCTCAGGGAGATGCCTTGTTTAAAGTAGCTGCTCAAAGCCTATTAATCAGACCCATGACTGAATTCAGATGAGAATCGCCCCGCTTAGGAGCAAATTCTACTACAGTGCCCCTGTCCCTCCTCCCCAGCAGCCTTTCCCATGCCAGGAACGGGTAAAGCAGCCTGCAGCACATCGGTCACGCTGTTTCATGCAGCACTACGAGGCGCCCGGGTACTGTGCTAAAAAATAGTCTCAGCAGAACAGGAATCCCCGTCACACCGACTTCAACCATCTGTATGAGTCCTACACATCTTTCCTAGCACTTCCCTTCTTGCATCCCTTTTTTGCTATGTCAGGGTTAAAGCACTAATCTCAGCTTTCCAAGTCCTGTGCATAGCCCTGCCCTATTTCCCCACTAAGTTGCCATCTCAAGGTGCCAGCGTGCTGGTCCGCCTGCCACACACGCCTGCCTTCACACCCCCAATTTCTTCCATGGTGATCCCTGAGCTGCCTGGAGTTGAATACTTTATTTTTATTATTTGATTTTCTTGATTGCTCACGCTATCTTGAGACTTTTTTTCTCTGTAAACAAATCCTTAGTCATTTCTGCACAAACCTGGCTCTGGAATGATGTTTATTAGGGACCACTTCTCCTTGATTCGTTTGGCTTTACAACAACTAGATTTCTAAATGACTTCTCCATTGAGGTTTGGTTTTTCAAAGCCAGAAGAGAAGTCATGGCCAAGCTCCTGTTATTGGAGATAGTGACCAAGAGTTGGAGAAATCTTTTTGCCTTCCCGTCACTGGGGGAATGGTTGCCCACTGGTGTAAACAGCAGCATGGATATGAGCTCATAGCCAGCCCCAAAATCTTTAATAAAGAAATAAGACTCACTTATTACAGACAGAGGTAAGTAGCCAAGTGATACGGTTATTTATAAACTTTTGTTAAGTCTGTCATTTTTAGCTACGCTTAAAAGCAACCTTTTAAAATGATGTTTCAGCAACACAGTCAACAGCAAGGCGAGCTGGTCTTTGGCTTGATTAGATTTTGGTCCCTTTACCTTGATGAAACGATGCCTTATTAGCATTCCAAAATGAGAGTGCGCTCTAAATGTAAGTGGATTTTAATACAATCTTTTTGAAGAAATGTCAAACTGCATTGGGTACGTCTCCTCCCTGCCCCCCTTCTCTTCCCCGAACAGCAGAGTTCAGCAAGGAACCGTGCCAAAATAATGAGCGAGGGACAGGGGGAATTTCAGAGTCAAGGTAAAAGATGAGAAATAAATTCTGCTAGCAGTAACATCGCTGTGGTTCTGCCACCACCTGCTTAATTCGGTGCCTTTCCTTCGGCTTTGCGCTGGCGTAACCAGTAAGGCTTTGGCTCCATGTGCTTCTCCTGACTACTCAGATCAGTACTTAACACCACATACCAAAAGCTGGAGGCTTTGCTGGTGTAAAGCGGTACCAACTGACACAGTTGTTTATACTGGCTGGAAAAGTCAACCCAAGCAGTTACCCTCTGTTGTGCACCACCCAGCCTGGTTTATTTGGGATTACTGGAGCTGCGCACGCATGGGCCATAGGAGGTTAAAGGGGCCCTGAAAAATCGTCGCCCAGAGTTACCGAAGTCTGGAGTAAAATGAAAAACACAAAACCAAAAAAACCCCACAACCCCAAACCTCAAACAGGCAAAGCATACCTGCTTAAATTAAATTAAATATTAACATCCCCTGCTTTAGAGTTGCACCATGAACGTAATATGTGCACTGTTAATGAACCGCAATTTATTTACACCTCAAACAAAAGAGTATCCTCACTGCCCTAAAGTAGTTAAATTGCCCTCTTCCTAGTGAAATTTATTGCCATTTAAACATGCCAAAAGGCCATTCTGCCGGTCATTACAATAATCTATCATTTCTGCAACTGCTGGTATCCTGTTCTGTGGTCAAATTCAATCTGAGAAGGGTCAACAGAATTTTTCCACCAAATGCTTCCCTCTCGCCTGTCATCAATTTACTTTTGTCAACAAAAAGGGCATTACTACCGAATGAAATAGAAGATCCCCTTAAGACCTCTGGCAAACAGCGAGAGCTTCTCTGACGTATCACATCTTTTCTGCTTGCAGATGTGTGTGTGTGTGCTCGGACCATAACTGCCCTGAATGCACGAGCAGGAATTCTGTAGCTTGTCCAGCTCCTTTTACTCCAATAAGCATTCGCATTTCTAACTATTTTGGACAGATGCACAATACTTTCAATTTTCCTCTGTGAACACAGTTTTAAGAATGTATTTTCCATTAGGAAATGACAACTGTATTAGTAACTCAGCTTTTTGTCACATGGCTCTTCCACTTTTCTTATAGACACACAGTCAGAGTGCACACAGAGACTTGTTTCACTGTACGTCGCATCCATCTGGTAGCAATACAGTTCCAGTTAGACACACAGACAAGGACAACAGAGCTGCTGCTGCTTAGAGAAGCCACCAGCTGACATCCGAAAGCGTGCTCTACCACTTCATGCTACTTCTGCTACTCCTCAAGTCGAAGTTGCTGCCATTTCAGCCAGTAAGGCAAAGTGAGTTACTCGCTGCATGTGGCGGAGGCCATTAAACACGGAGACACACACACACAGAGGGTTAGGACCACCAGTTCACAAACAGAAGTCCAACTTCAACCTGCTACTGACTTTTTAAATTTTAAATGGTTAATGTCCCTACTGGGAGCACCACATAGAAAACTGACTTCATTATAAGTGCTGGGGAACTCTTGATTCCATTGAGAATACAACTAGATTTTGGCTAGATACCTAAAAACCCTAGGGAATAGTCTAGTGCCATATAATAAAAATACTACTACTGATAAAACCACCACAGTGCCCTTAAATGATTTTTAATATACCAGTGTCAGGAAATACAAACCCAAATTAAGTCACTACTATTAATCAGCATCCTGTTCATTTAGTTGAAGGACCCCAACACTCTGCCCTGTTCTTCTGTGGTACTGTTAAGCACTTAGGAGGTATTATTATACCTAATCCTTGTCACAAAGAGCTAAGACACTACCTTTTTATATACACATAAAACAGAAGGAGAAATGAAAGGCAAGGAAGAGAGCCAAGTGTGTAGCTTTGAGGTTTCCTTGTAGCAAGAATACTCTATTCCCTTGGTCTGCAAGCGGTTTGTCCTGGACCCTTCAGGGAGCTGAGCCTGGGAGAGAAGGCAGGGAAAGGGCTTGTATGTTGGCTGGAGGAAAGGAGTCTGAAAGCATTTCTCAGTGCAGGAGGCAAGTAATGGCTGGACACACGATTATCAGAATAGGGAAAAGCATGAGTGGGTAATCAGAGTAAGTGGGAAAGAACAAAGCCAGAAAGCCCCTGACAGCATGGAGTATCTAAAGCATCGCCTCTCGTACTGGCTTCAAGCAATGCTGCTCAGCAAGCCCTTTCAGGGCACGCTTTCATTCTAGAGGTACTTACTCAGCGCCAGGGGTACTGCTGCATTTTCAGCTGGATCCAACTAATTTTCACTGCATTTTCAGTTTGTCACCATTTATCCACAGGAATAACAGACACAGCAGTTTATTCACACCATCTTACCTCTGCTCTATTCTTTTTCTGTGTGGACAACATGTAGATATCAATCTGGGGTGGGTTTTGGTGTTTTCTTCTCATCTTTGACCTCTCTAGGGTGATCACCCAGGAGAAATCCCAGGTGCTTGTCCCAGGGTGTTGGTCCCTTTCCAGCAGGAAATGGAGAGTGCCATTTTCTTTCCTATAACATCCCACAGAGCCATATGTTTTGATGAACCACTATACAGATTCAAAAAGCCACTTTTTTTTTTTTTAAGTGACTCAAGAACTAAATTCACAGTTAACAAAGAACATGGCTTCTCTTTCTCCCAGAGCAAAAAATAATCCCTGTACTCCATCCTCTGTTTCCCACATCACTTCCGTGGCCAAATGATAGTGGATTTTACCTGGAAAAGCTCTGACATTGTGTGTGGGCTTTTCCAAAGCCAAGCACTTTCCACATGCTATCACTAGAAGAGCATTCAGATGAACCATTCAAGCTAACATCCAGACCAGCTAACAAAGAAGGGTCAGTAAGGGCAAGAGGCAGAGAGAGAAACAAGACGACAACATTTTTTTAGCGAAGAACTACCTGAGCTTTGCCTAGTTTTCTTTTTCGGACTGTTTTCCTGCACATGAATATGCAATCATCAGGTGCACCTTCTCAGGAGTGTCAATTGGATGACAGCGAGGATACTGCAGATCTGGGAAGCTAGTCTGTCTCAGCATTTTGGTTTTGTACAGGAAACCAGAGGTTTCAACAGGCACATTCAATAAAAAATCCCCATCCATACTTGGAGCCAAAAATTCACTCAAACACTTGTTTGAGCTCTGAAGAAAACCCCCCTCTCAAAGAGCCTCCAAAATAATTGTGTCAAAGCTATATAAATGCTAACCATTTATTCCAAGAAAATGAAATCTGCTGAGGTGAGACTGGGAGGTGTTAAAACTTAATGAACATAAAAATATATAGCCTGGCTTAAACAGAGCTGAATTTTCTTGAGCTGGCTACAGTCCCCAGCATTCCCTCTTCTGATTTTTAATCACTTGGAAACATCCATATTATTTTTCCTGTGCTGGAAAGATGATGAAAGTTGTTCCCTTGTTTGAATATGATGTAGGCGAGGAGAACAGCCTGTGACAGCTTATAGCAATTACTTGTCTTGACTTTTAAGGAGAAGAGTTGGCCAGCACAGCAACGCAGAGGAGAATAAAGAGATGTGAGGTGCCCCTCTCTTCAAATGACCTACAAATATCCCTTGTCTCTGCACTCAGGGGAACAGCTTGCATGTGGGCAGAGAAAAGGGGGAATGAGCAAGGCTTTATCTCCACCAGCCCCACTGCATTAACCAGGAGATCTGTACTAATAAGTAGTAGCAGGGGGAATAAATGAGCCTGTTCTTGGTATAGGCCAAATTTGTATTCTTTTCCACCGTAAGAAGAGAAAAACCAGGAAAAGCAATGGGCTTCTCTAAGCATCTCTGTATGGTTATTGCCCTTCAAAGCATCAGGCAAAGCCATCATTTGGACCTTTGGAAGCAACCGCTGCAACAACCAGTATTTTACTGAGCAATATACAGATTCTCTACCTGGAATAGGGTAATCCCTGCTTATACATACAAATTGGGGGATGAGAGCCTGGAGAGCAGCCCCGCAACAAGAGACCTGGGGCTGATGGAAAGCTGAATGTGAGTCAGCAGCATGCCCTGGCAGCCAACAGGGCCAACCATGCCCTGAGGTGCATCAAGCACAGCATAGCCAGCCAGTCAAGGGAGGAGGTTGTCCCACTCTACCCTACACTGGTGTGGTCCCACACTGAGTACTGTGCACAGTTTTGGGTGCCTCAATATAAGAAGGACATCAAACTATTAAAGCATGTCCAGGGGAGAGCAACTAAGACAGTGAAAAGTCTCAAGGGCAAGACTTATGAGGAGCAGCTGAGGTCACTTGATTTGTCCAGCTTGGAGAAGAGAAGGCTGAAGGTGACCTCATCAGTCTACAACTTCCTCAAGGGGGGCAGTGGAGGGTGGGTGCTGACCTCTGGTGACCAGCGATAGGACATGAGGAAATGAAGTGAAGATGTGCGAGGGGAAGTTCAGACCAGACATTAGGAAAAGGTTCTTCACTGAGAGGGTGGTCAGTCAGTGGAACAGGCTCTCCAGGGAAGTGGTCACAGCCTGTCAGAGTTCAAGGAGCATCTGGACAGAATGGTTAGTCATATGGTTTAGTTTTAGGTAGTCCTGTGAGGAGCAAGGAGTTGGACTTGATAATCGCTATGGGTCTCTTCCAACTTTAGATATTCTATGAATATGCAGACCAACCAGGTGGTCTGCTAAATGGAGGTGAGTACATGAAGTTTCCATGCCCACATCAAATGAGAGGTGGGCCAGGGCCTGTGTGACATTCAGAGTATGCACTGAGGCTGTAGACCTCATAGTTGCATAGAACTCCCTAGCTCCCTTGTCTTATCAGCTACCAGTAGTTTTAATAAGAGTAATAGGAACAGGAACTTTTATTACTTCCAGAAGTCCCACTGCAAAGGGAGACAAACCAATGTATAGCCTTTTTCATAGGAGAAACTTCCTGTAGCTTGCTGTATCCATGTGTTAAATTAACTGGTACCACCTGCTTCCACCCATCCAACCCTGCAGAATATCGCTCTGCCCTCTCCCATGCTCTGCCTGTCCACAGAAAAAACAGCTGCAGGTTCTGGCTGCCCTTGCAACCGTTTGTTGCTACCTCCTGGAAGGGGCCACAGGTCCACAGGAAGCCCAGCTTGAGCCCAACACAAGTCCAGCTCCACAGCCAGGCATTCTAGCATGAGCAATATTCACCTCCCTGCCACCCACAGCATCATCTGGGGCTCAAGTCTGCTCCTAGCAACCAAACTGGGGCAGATGTTCCTGGTGAAAGGGCAGTAACAGCTTCAGCTGGTGAAAGTGTGGCTTTGCAGGTCTTTTCTCTACAGTTTTGCTACCCAGTACCAGGAATGTAACTTGGTTCTGGCTGCAGCTTTTGCTCAGCTCTATCTCTGCTGCAGTGGTTTGTATTGCATCTGCATGATAAATTTTGAAAGCTGAATTAATGTGAAAGGCAGAAAATTAAAGATATTATGAGAACTGAAGGTGAACATCAAGAATTTTTTCTCTGTCAAATAGGAAGATCTCTTCCATACTCATCCTTGCTTCAGACATGAGGCATGAGATGAATTTGGAAAAGGATTTTCATGCCAGGACAAATCCTCAAGTAAGAGCACTTCATCCAAGAAGCAATTTGCTTCACCAGTAATTTTTCAGTATTTCCTTTGTCATTTTTGAAGGTGTTTGTGTCTGAATAAGAGTTTTGTTTTTCACGCAGGTCAGATTTGGTTTTGTGGCTTACAACTCAAGTGAGACCCTTAAATATACACATGTGGCATCATTCTTAAACTATAAAATGAACAGGAACATCAGAAGTCAATTCTGAAACAGAGGCTGCTGAGAGCAGGATGGAAAGATAGACCGTGCAGAAGGGAAAAATCTTACATAAACAGAAATAAATATGATAACTGGCAGCATAGTGAAAATCACACAGCTCATGATGGCCTTAGAGCACATCCTTGCACATTCAAGGGTTCTGGGTCATGATTTGTGTCAACAAGTCTTATTTTACAAATTCTGTGGCTAAACAGATCTTGCATTATGTTTCATCTTTTTTTGTCCCCAAGGAAGGTGGAGTGCTGAAGAGTGTCTGCCAGACACAGCTTTTAGGCTTTGCTGTTGCTGTTTCCCAGCTGGAAGAACGGTTCGTCAGTAGTACTGGGATTTCTTGCATATCGAGAAGAGCCAAGAGAAGGAAGTGAGACATTGTCACAGTCACACAGATCGTGACAGCCTTTCAGTTTTAATCCACTGAATATGTTCAGAGTTGTCAGATGATATAGCCCACTGACAATAGCGATTTTACACAAGTCTGCTTGTTTCTCATAAAAAGCAAGAAGTCATGGCTTGGCCATTAACAAAATTTAAAGCAGCAATGATTCCAGTTTTATCCAACAGGGAAAATAATGACCTACATCTCTCTGCTTAATATCAAGATGCCTGACTTGGAAAAACTGAGTCAGGTAAACCTTTTTTGGTTTTTTTGCAAGAAAATATTTGAAATTATTAATTTATGTTTAATAGTTTAAAAGCATCAAACTAACCTACACATGAACTGGGCAGGGTTAAACTTATTAAAAATATCCCGGATCCGAGGGACTGACAAATACCACCACTCTTTATGAAAACCCCATGCCTCATGGTTTTTGTCACTGCTGTCTAGGTCATGACAAACATCAGGCCTCAGGCAAAAAGGCACAAAACATTTCATGTCATTAAAACATGAATCTGAACTTTGCCTGATGCTTTTCCATGGAAGGACCAGGGCTGACAGCTTCTGGGATTACAGAATTTTGCTTGCCTAATGTTGAATAACATAAGCCCTCACAAACCAGCTCTCACTTTCCAGGTACCCTAATAATTCACCACGTAGTCACATTTCTTCCAACGACTGTACACTAAGCCTGAGAAGCCAGCAGTAGCACTTGGAAGTGCTTGGCATAAAAACACATCTGATACTGATCATATTAAATGTTTGTTTCTTGTGTGGATACCCAGCAGCTGCTACAGTTTTGATTCATAGCAGGCCTTGCCAGCAAAGAATGGTCCAAAGGGGCACTGGGACAGTCAATCTCCAACTAACTCTGCCTATTATTTTCCTACCACTGAGCCAAGAGCTGAGAACTTCAGTATGATGAAGCACGGTGTTGTAGCTTCAACACAATGCAAAAGATGCTCTTATGCCTAAAAAAGTGCAGGGCTCTGAGGCCTTCTGAAGTTCAAAGAGATGCTCTGGGCACATGTAGTGAGCCCAGGATTAGCCACAGTTGCTCTCCAGGCAACTGGTTCTTTCTGGGTTCAGTTTTTTTGTTGATCCTTCTCACAGCGCATTGTGAAAGTGTGCACATCGTGTAAATCCAATGGATTACTATCAACTCATTAAAAAACCCATCCTATTCTTCTGTGTCTTCCTCAGTTGTGAATTTAAGTAGGGAAATGTTTGTACTGCTTGTGATTCCTCAAGCTCCTCTCAACTTTGAGTACATACCTGTTGGGAACTGCCTTGCAACAGCTTCACTTACAGACAGGGCTTCCATCTCTTCACAGGCTGGTAGAAGGCTTTATTTTCAGGCTGCATTACCCCAACACCAACAAAGAACACAAATGGTGCCCTATATGCATAGGAAAAGGAAAAACATTCAGGTCTTTTTTCCCCCCAAATGGATGGGTGAATGGAAAGATAGTTTGTGGGTCAGACATGGTGACAGGTTATATATCATCATATCTGTACAATACCTACACAGAAATTATCTAAGACAGACCACTGTATGAGATACAAAGCTCTGACTGTAAAAGCTTTTTTCCCCCCCTCCTCTCCCTTAAACTGGTATTTATTTTCTGTTTAGTGTTACTTGACAAGGTCTCATTGACATTTACTCCTGGATTGCTCTAATGCAACTATCATCATTTGAAGTTACACTTCTGAAGCCAGGTTTGGGACTGAATTCCCGTCCAACAACAGACATCTAACAATGGTGGGATGAACTGGCTTTCTGGAGACGCTTCTCTCCCTCTGTTCTGCCTAGAGGCAGCCTGAACAGCAAGGTAAGAGATGTAGAGCAGATAGGCTTTGAAGGTGCTAAAGATGAGCGAGAGAAAAAAAAAACCCAAACCTTCCCTTATTTTTCAAGTCAACTGGTGACAGGATAGTTGATCAGATGGACTGCCTGCTCTGATCAAGTCTGACAATTTCTACAGTTTTATCTTCCTGCAGAAGAGAAACCCAGGCTGAACTGATACTGGCAGTCAAGACAGCTCCGTGAAACAGCCAAGAGAAACAAATCTCCAGTTATTGACACACCAATAAATTATTTAAGCCAAATCAGACTATATTAATATTTTTCAAGAGGTAATTAAGTCAATTGTTTGACATATTCTGCTATTTGCTTTGGCTCACAAGCAGATTTTCCCATGCCAGGTGCAACTGCTTTTTGGCTGGCAGTGAGTTACAATGCAAGAAACCCCCTCCTTCTCTATTGGGAAAGCCATTTTTTTTTCATATTTGATAAGGCTTCTCACTGAACTCCTTTCTCTTTCTGCCTGCCACTATACTTGCTGTTGAAGTCTCTGAAAGGCCACTCGTTTGCTTCCTTGCTGGGCTGAGCACAGCTTGAGCCAGGTTCAGGATCTCTAATACAGGTGACTGCGACACTACTCATTCTCACCACTGCTTGTCCTGCCGTCTTCAGGGAACTGCATCTTCTTGTAGCTGAGCAAGTTCCTGCAGCCCACTGTCTCAATTTCCCTGTGCACATCTCTTAATTAAAAAAATGAATACATCAAGTGATACCTATTGAGTTTAAGAGGTCAGGATCCTACTGGCAGGACTCAATGGAAAGCAACAGCTAGCAAAACCTGAAAATGCTTCAAACTAAATTCTCCTGTTTTTAACATAGGGGCCTAGAAAGCTAATTTTTTTTTTCCAAGGTAATGTTGGATCAACTCTAAGAAAAGAAATTTGAAAGAGTTCATTCTTCAATGCTGAGATCTTGCAGGGGAAGGTGAACAGTAGAGCTCTGAAAAGGAACAGTGATGAATGAGGCTGATTCTCTGCCGGCCGACAGGGAGGGCCGCACCTGGCTGAAAACCTGGACCTACGCACAGGCACTCAACTGGGGTTTTTTTTTCTTTCAAAACAAGGTGGACCCAGAGCCTATTGGCCAGCTTTCAGCTGCACAGTATTGCTGTTACCCTTCTGCTTCTGTCATCTGGCCATACCCGTAGCTATCTGAAAGCTCATTTTAAACAGCGAGGTATTTTGGCATCACCTTTCACTGCCGCCACCGTTTCCCCTCCCATACCAAGTTCTGCCACAGGCACTCACAGGTACAAAGAGAGACTCCTTATATTTTGCAGTCCATTAAATGCCCAGAAACACCAAACATTTGCATGCACAAACAAAAACTGCTTTTCAGTATGTGCTTCTAGGTACTGCTACTAGATAAGCCTTACACTTGGAAACTAAACAGAAAGTAAAACCCCGTGTTATTAACAAGGTACAGATCTTAGGGACGACATGATTTTGAAGAAAAGTATTTTCAGGGTGAAAAAATAATAAACAAGAGGCCTAGATTCACCCTTCAGTCTGTCCTGACTAAGGGGTAGGACTGGGCTCTGCTGCCCCGAGAAGTGAGCAAGGAACAGATAAGTGACAGGCACAGATAAAAATCAGTTGACTAAAGTGGGTGTCAGACTGTTTGTCTGCATCACCCTGCACAGCAAAAGTGATGGAACACTCATGAAACAGCTCCTAAGTGTCCAGTTTCGGTTTCAAGTTTTAAGTGGTCAGCATGGGTTTGGCATAACATGATGGCCTGTAAGTTGCAGCAGCTCAGAAGCCATTGCTCCAGCAGGCCAGACCCCTGCCATGTGGTGGCAACCTCTCCCTTTCCCTGTGGGTAGCAGCATTTGAATCACTCGAATTTAATCCAGGATCACAGGCACATAAGAACTCCAAATCACGTGCTCTCCTTGCCTCCCTTCTGCTCTGCGACCAGAAGATGTTGTATTCTGCCTCTGGGGACTGGGTTATGCCCAAGACCATATTATGAAGCATTCATAAGACAAAACTGGGGTCTGCCCTGCCAGGACCCAGTAATGTCCCCAGCACCTCCTCCCTGCTTGCCCCAAGGGACCAAAGGGGAAACAGCCAGCACGTCTTCCCCAGACCCAGCTCATAGACCTCTGAAGGTTCAGGGAGGAGGATGGGAAAGCTTTTTTCTTCTCTTGTTCCTCTCTGCAGGCTAAAAGAAATTCAGCTTCATGCAGAGATCCTCTTGTCCAGAAAGGCACGAGGAAGTCACAGCTTAGCTGCAGAACCAAACCCAGCTGGTGCAACCAGCTAGGACTGGCAAGGAGCCCTCCTCTGCCCCTACGCCTGGGTTTCACCCCATGTCACTTGATCACTGATGCACCAGTACCTTGGCTGACATGGCTGAGTACAGGCTAGACCTCCTGGCACTCTTGTGCACCAGAATGGGGACATGGCAGTGATACCCAAAATACCTTGTTCAGGTGCAAGCCATGGCAGCAAGGAGACCAGCAGGAGCTGCTGTACCCTGCTCTCGGTTCACTGCCGTGTGTGCATGGACACCCATCGACAGAAGTGACAGCTTCCAGAATGAGCACACAGAGATGGCTCCTCTCTTGCTGCTGGGTTGAAGATCAGTGGCATCTTGTTTCTCCATTGCCATTCACTCCTAGGAACCCACCAACTTACTATATATCCTTAGCAATGCTTGATTCTGATATCTACATTTGATTTAGGAAAACAATATTTACTATTTGTGTTCAAAGCCAAAGATACTTGCTTTGAAGACTAACCTGAAAAATACAATCACTTTTCTACCCCAAAACAAATCCTAGAAACAACATGTGCAAATGTAGTGCAAACTGTGAAAGCCTTCCATAAGGTATCTCGGTGAAGTTCACAGACTTTTCTCACAAGACCAGCTGCCCAACCACACAGGACACCACCTTCCAAAGGGTAGAGAAATATTTACAGGGTCTCCACTGACTTTCACAGACCAGGATTTTCCTGCACAGCATACCCAGGCTAGCCAGCTCGGCCAAGACAGAGACCCTTACAAGCACAGGAATGCCACCATCTGTACCACCACGTTATCAGAACAGTGCTGGTGAGTAAGTGGTGAGTAATTAATACTTAATTGCTTTCTTTGCTGTCTAAAACATTTCCACTCCTTGAGTGACCTTTGCATGTCCTATCCTCAGGCCTTCTTGTATTGTACTCTTCCTTCAGTAAATGTTGGGCGAATATTTCTATACTGACTGACAAGACCATGACAGTGCCCGTAATTCATGGCTTATGCACATGTTACAAATAATGCATTAAACAGGAAGTTCTGTAATTAATATCTGCAGCTTATTAGCTATATTTTAATCAACTGTAACATATAATGAAATTACCCGTCAATGTGGTTTTTGAACTTTTCATCCAGCTGTCACAGTAAGGTTTTCTTTTGTAGGCTTGTTCAGATACGTTGTTCAACAAAAGCAATAATTACAAAAGTAGATGAGCTATACAGCTAATCCACTTAAATATGGATTGCTTCATATACCATTCTGCACATATATAGGCAAATACTTGCTCTACTAATAAAGGTCATGCATTTTCATTTTTTTCTAATAATGTTAATTTGGCTTTGCAGATGCATCTCAACGCGGCAACATTGTTTCCTATACAGCATTAATTTCCTCTGAGACACCTCTTTTTAAAACTGTTGTGGTGGTACTTAGTGTAGTCTTTGCAGAAACCCCAGCAGCAGTCTGTGCAACGCAGTGGGGCTGCAGTCAGCAGCCCCATCCTTTTCTGCAGGAAAAAGCAGCTTTATGGTTTCTGACTCAGAGTTCCTGCAAAATTATGAAGTGACTCCTGGCATTTAATACCCTTGCTAATTACCCATGTGGTTGATTCTACCACATTCAGACACTTTCATAAACCAAAAGCGTGCCTGAGAGATGGGGGAAATGGCGTAGTGAGAGTATCGCCCCCGCCGTCACATGGCTTTGGATAAATGCCACTCGAGATGAGCAGCACAGGAAGATGAAGTGAAAAGAAGATGGGGTAATGGTGGCTACAAATACTGACATACACCTGTACCCCTCATTTTGAATGCTGGCTGCGATTCTCAGAAGTGGGTGTAAAACTGCACGTGGATGGCTAATAAATGGCATCCAAAATAGAATCGTCATCTCAGCATTTTGCTATGCAGATAAGGTTGTGCCTTCTGAGCAAAGCAGCATGCTGCCCTCAACAGAAAGCCCTGTTTATCACTTAAAGATGTAATAAAAATAACAAATGTCCAGAGTAAACCTAATTCACTGTGCTACTTAGTGTTTGAAATACATAAATATGTCAAGCAAAAGACCTCTAATAGACCCTTTTATCCTGGTAATAGTGTACATATAATTTTCCTCTCATTAGTACAAAAACTACCTAGGGAACTATCGGCCCATCCTTCATCCATTTAATCTGCATTAGTTTACTTTTACCTTGTGTTTAATCTGCTTTCCCTCAAGGTATTTTGAATAAATCAATAGGAATACATGATTGTTTAATGATTTTTAGAAGAGCTCCCTTCGACCACAGCTGCATGATTTAGAATGACTAATTCCACTTTTTACAATTGATCCCGCCGCGCACGGCCCATCCATTCCTGCCACGTCTGGCCAAAGGGACTGGGAGGTCCATGGTGAGGGGGGTCTTAAAGGGGCCAAGGAGGGTCCCCAACAGCTTAGGGGGAAAAATGAGCAAGACAACACAATGTTCAAAATAAATGCTCTTAATTCTTATCAAAAGGCTCCAGGCCCCTAACATGGCTCAGCCCTATAGCCTGGTCATGCCTCTCGTATACCTGAGCTCTGGGTGCACCACCGTGCCTTGCTCTTCAGAGTGCCCGAGGGCAACAGAGGATTTCATGTGAGGCAGCAAAGAGAAGGCCCAGCCTGGGTGCAGCAGGAGGGACTCTGGTATTTTGGCCTCAAGTATGAACGCACACGCTTGCTGAAGCTCAGTGTACAACCAGAGCTTGCTTGCTCAACAACAGAGGCAAAGCCCTCCTGATTTAATCATAGAATCAGAATGTTTTGGGTTGGAAGGGACCCCTAGAGGTCATCTAGTCCACCCCCCCTGCAGTGATCAGGGACACCACTAACTGGAGCAGGTTGCTCAGAGCCCCGTCCAACCTGGTCTTGTCCAGTCACTTCTAGCTTCCATCTCTTTTTAACCTCAAAGTCATTTTGATGGAGTGAATACACCAGCAAAGAAAAAAATATCACTGAGGAGAGGCATTACACCTGTTAGTCCCATCCACCACAAAGGAAGTGTGGTGTAGTGCGTATAAAACTAGGGCTGGGATCAAAAGAGTTCATAGCTACCCACATTACTGCCACTGGGCTGTTGCCTGACAGGGGATGCATCCTCCTCAGCTCTGTTTCTCATCTCGCCAGTTGTCTGATCTTATTTTAAAAGGGCATAAATGTCTTCAAAAACCTGCATTACTACATTTTAACAGAACTCTGAGCACGGCAGAGCCCTGGTGTCTGTCAGAGCCTCTGGACACTCGATACAAACAGCAGTGGGTACAGCACAACCTTACTTTATTGTGATCAGAGAGTGAATAAACCAGTTAGCAAGTGCCCAGCCTAGGGCCCTGTGCCCCAACTACACTCTTCTCCCAAGAGTGGGCCTAATATCCCTTTACAGAAACTTTTCAGTACGCAGCCCTTTCCCAGGCCTGGCACCCTCATCTGGTACCGGGACCAAACCCGTTTCCCTCTCTTCAAGGACACTTAGCATGTGGTCCTTTCTATAAGTACATAAACTATGGCTAGGACAGCTATCTGAAGTATAAAGGTATCCACACTGGTGTGGATACGAGACAGCCAGCACCCCTTACATACCCATGTCACCTACAAAAGTACGCAAGCTCCTGCTGAGGGCGATACCTATGGAAACCAGGGTTGATAAAGACTGATAAACCCCAAGCCTTGTGTGGTCCTCCCAGAGGTGGTGGCTGTCTTCGGTCAGCCTGCTTTCTACTGGGTCTTGCTCCACTGCCAGAAATGTCTCAATTTTGGGGGGGCGGTGTTTTGAGCTGTCGGCATAGGGCACACAGGTCTGGGAACTGCAAGAGAATTATCAGCGGTGTCACTAACAAGCCCGACCTTTTAGACAGCTGAATTCACAGGACATAGAAGTCCACAAAACCTCTCCTCCCCCTGACCCTCTCTCTTTTAAAACATCGGTGGATTCTGGATTAGGCTACATATAAAACTCAACAGTCCTGATAAGACTAAATTCACCTTATTTCAATGGTGAAGCTGCATGATATATGAGCACATTGGCAAACAGACCAGCATTGTATCAACACTCAAAGCTGACACTGCTACAGCACTAAAGGAAAAAATATTGGTAGTTAGCTCCAATAAGTTAGAAATCTTCTTTGATCGGGACACTGATTGAGACAGGCTCTGTAAGAGTCCTCACAAAGTGCCAAGGTGCAGAAGACATTACAGTGTATGGTGAATAATCTATTGCTATAAGTTGACTGCAGTCCAAAGACTGTCAAGAAGGCTGGCAGCTGAGAACTAGGCTAGCATTTATTATTTATTCTATTATCAGTTTACTTAATCAGTTCCCAAAGCTCTTTGTAAGACGGTAAGGACTTTGGGGGAGATAGAGAGCTCTCACATAAAGATCAAAATGGCATAATGCTGTGGAAAGTGGAAATCCTCAGGGAAGTCCCTACACTGCACTGGAAAACTGTTCCATGCATCAGGGGAGCATTCTCGGGGTACAGGAGGGGATGGAGAGCAGAAGTGGCACAGCCAGTTGCCATCACTGCTCATCCTCCTCAGCTTGTCCCCAAGAGGAAAAGGCAGTTTGAGGTTTTAGGAAGAGAAAATATACGTTTGTGCCCACATGACAAATTTCGTAAGATGCTGAAAGGGTCCTTGATAGCAGGGGGCTGTGTGGTGTGGTGTGGGGGTGTGTGATAACTGCTGCCAAATGGTCAGAGCAGCGTATCAAGAAATCTGGCAACTGACAAACATCTCCAACCAGTCCCCTCTCAAGCGCCCCAGGACTGCCCTGGTGTAATGCAGCACATTTCATGACCACATAGGGGAAAACTCTGTGGGACTGGAGCAGATGTTACTCAAGCCACTTGCACACTCCCCCCGCCCCCCTCAGGCTCCCTGTCCTGACGGGCAGTTGTCCCCCCACAGCGGACAGTGATCCCCCCACCTGCCACAAGCCAGCTCTGAGGCACACTGGAGGCACAACACAACAGGACCAACAAGAGAACTTGGCATTTCTGCTCCAGATACCCTGCCTACTGGCCAAAACCTCTGCCATTAGCAACAACAGTTCTTCTACCTGCCACCCAAAGCTTCAGGCTGAGGTTCCTCATTTCATTTACACCAATAAATACCAGTGATGCCCTAACTGAAAGCTAATTGAACAATTCCCGATGCAGAGCCACAATTATCTGATCAGAAACTGGGTTACTGTACCGGCAGGATAATCCTCCCTGTCCCCATCCCCTAGGGCTTAACCACCAAACTCAGAGCACTGGGCACTGGTAACATGCACAGACCCCACAGGAGACTGGGTGAAGGTCTTTGCAGATGAAAAATAGCCAGAAAAACTCATCTGGCAATGAAGAATTTTCACCTTTACACACAGAAATTAGGTCCAGAGGCTATTGCCCAGAGTCACCAGGGAATGGGAGAGATGTGAAAGCTACAGAACTGCAACACAGTATCTGTGCATTAAATAGAGTCCCACTCCTCCTCACCTCCACCTTAAAAAGAACGGTTACTGAACAGGACATAAGTATCTTGCACCTCCAGACATACGCTTAAATTCACAAGCCTGGGCATTTTCTCCTATTATATTTAAGAGAAACCTGTATGGAGGAAATTACTTTTCCTAGTGGTAAAGTAACATCTTATTTTGTTTACCGGCACACATTACTTTTTGGCTGTTTCAGACTATTACGTCAACCACCTCAGAGTTTCTTTTTCTTTTTGTAGCTGTCATGTAAGTAAAACATTTATATTTTACGGGTTGACCAAATGATAAAAATCTGTTTATACCAGTAGAGCCAGAGTGGTCAACCTGCAGCTGGAAGGGGAGGAGGGAATGACTTTTGAGAAGGCAACACTTGAGAGCTGGAACAGAAAGAATGATTTTCTGTTTCTTTCCCTCCCTCCTTTCATCCTCTGTCTGTCCTCTAATGACTTGCTGATTTTTTCCCAACCTCATTTGGTTAATGTTACTTCTGATCTTTTTATTCACCCTTGAACTAAACATAAACATCTTTCTCCTGTAGCACACCCTTGTAACGTGATGCCGGCATCAGCGGGCATTCCAGGCAGCCCCGCTGGCTGTAGGCTCCAACCGGTTTTAAAGGGCCTCAAGTCTCCATCAAGTGAAAATGTCAGCAACTTAGACTCTGAAAGTTCATCTGATTAAATTTGCAATAAAATAGGCACCACATAAATGATTTCCCTGCTTCCCTAGTATTTTCCACTACTGCACCATGAGACCATTTCTACATTTGTTATTTCTGTGTTAAGATATGAGCGTTTTAGAGGTTGCCTAATTATCACTGCATTTTTTTTAATTAGCATAAAATACATGCCAGTGTTTGCCTCTGAGACCCAGCTCCCTTACTAAATGCAGAAGCATCTAACTAGAGCAAGGTGCTCTACTAGGCAACCTTCCAAAAAGCAGGCTCTTCCAAATAACCCAACACCTGCAGAAAACTCACTTGTTTTGTGAACTCGGAACACAGAAACCAGCCTCGCAGCCCCAGGGTGGGGAGCTGCCTACCAGCCCTCGAAAAATCCTGCCCTGCCTGAGGTGCCCAAAAGGAAGCTGGTGAGTCCTTCTCCCAATCTAGGCATTTAATCAAACCTAGCAAGCAGATCTGTCAAGCTTTTAGTGAAATATCCCTGTGTGATACGTCAGAGGGGCTTTCAGTTTGTCTCCAGGATTGCAAATCCTTAGACTATATATGCTTTTGCTTACACTGTCAGCTCTTTGGAGCGGTGCTCGTTCTGGCTATGTGTGTGGGCAGCAGCGAGCACGGCACTGGTGCCACTAGGACGCAAGTGAATATTAATAACTACACAGCACACGCTTGCATTCCCTCCCTAGGAGCTACATATGCTTGTGCTGGAATTGAAATGACTGACGGAGCAACTGAGCCTTGCACCTAACGTCATCTCATGGCAAGCCTTAAGGAGCAAATAAACCACCATTTCTCTGCTCACTTACTCTATCATTGGTCACTTTCTCTACTCAAGCCCCAAATATTGCCAGTTTTAGAAACTCAAATATCAGCCCTATAGTTTTGGAATTGCTAAAGAGTGCAAGAAAACAGAGGAACAGAGGCTGGCACATGCTATTTGCATTTGTGAACCATGACGCTGACTAGCTTGCAAGTCTCAAATTGGGGAGATTTGATCTATCTTAGCTGAAGTTAGAGAGATCATGCAATGTTGGGTTCAGAGGCACCCGTGCAATAAGCCCTGGGACACATCAGCTCACTTCTTCATCTTCCTCTCTGTGGATTTCTAATGGAGAAAAGTTATTATAGATCTGTGTGTATGGCCACTCCTGCTGTCACCATGAAGCAAGGATTATGCTTTTCTGTGGCTCATGAGTCTTGCATAAGTAATTTCCAGATGTGCAAACAGGAAAAAAACATTAATAAACAATTACTGCATAGCAGTTTTCAACTCAAAGGACAGGGGGTGGGGGGGGGGGGCACCTCATTCACCACAGGAAACACAGGTAAACTTTTGTTCTTAGAAGCACCAGAAGCAACTCTTCTGACCTTATAGCAGTACAGATGTAGTAGTTAACCTTGCTTTGGGCCAAAAACCCAAATATCATGAGATCCCCCACCTGTTGCAAAGAACAGAAGGGAAAACAGCCCATTACTCTGCATTGCACCCTAAGGCAACACCCCACGTAAAGCTGACACGTCATTGACACATAAAATAAGGTGCTATGCTCCTGGGTGCTACCTTGCCTGTCTTGGGAACCATTAATCCTATTAATTGCATATAAAAGTCTGGTAGCAATTCTACAAATGAGTAAACACAGAGATAAAAGTGTAATCGTACTAGTACAGCAAATTGGATTCAGATCCTCATTGAACAATCCTGTTTCATTTCAGCAATTTTATTATCACTGTTACTGGAACAAATTACTTTATTAAACAGAAGGGGCTTTTGTAAAAGAATTTCTTCCTATGGGCAATATCATGAAGCTCTGTAACACAAAACCAGCAATTACACTTGTCAGGGGATTTCTTTAAGCAATTCAGCTAATGGCTTGTGACAGGTAAGACTTGAAATGTTCATTCAAGCCTTCTCTCTGCTATATAGATATATTTTGTCAGCACAAAAAAAGCACTTTTAGTGAAATGAATGCTTTGGGCAGTGGTTTGGTTGAAATCTTGCAAAATGCAAGAAGGCTTGGGGTAGGCTGACATGTAAGACCAGGGGACTGGGCAGGACTCCTGGTTTAAATTAGGAATAAAGTCTGATGAGAGTTACACAGTCACCAAGACACATAAGTATCTGGAGAAATCAAGACTAACCCCATTGCTGGGGGGAGCAGAACAGTAAAGATTGCTTTGCTGCAGCATCAGCCTAAGCAGAAAGCCAAGGCAGACTCCGGTTCTTATGCTTTCATATCAAGATGGAAGGACAACCTGAATTGAGAAGATGTTTCCATCAAAGACAAGTTATCAGGCTCATTGAAGACATAGCTTTATTACCTTTTGTGGCCAGCATGTTTGGTTGGTTGGTTTTTTTTATTATGCATAAACAGCGTGGCTGAAAAACTGTCCTGACAAAGCATACTTTGACAAAGGGCCGCAGGATCTATGGAAAACAAGTGTCCTATAAACAAAAACACCAAAAAGCTATTTTAATTAGTGTTAAAGGCTTAAACCATGCATCAAAGACAGAGCAAAGGACCCAAACAATGCTGAAACTTCTAGGCACTGAGGTCTACCTTTACCAAAGTTATTAGGAAGCCGATACCTATAAGAAATTAGGGCCAGAATGCCCCAATTGCACGATGGCTTTGCAAGTGTTAGCCAGTAATGTTGTTGGTTGGTTGTGCTGAGACATTAGACCTAATTTCCCTCTACTCTGTAATTACCCTCCTCCTCTCAGGTTCCCTCCTCCATGCTTCTAGAGAAGGGTCGGCCATGATTCGACTATCACCACGCAGAACGGTTAAACAACAGAAAATCACAGATCACAAGTGTAAATATGCCACCAGAAGAAAACCGTACCCTGTCTTGGGCACCTGTTCTACCTCAGGGTTAACTCAAGAACACAAGGGGCTCCCAGATGGCTGGCAGATGAGGCGGTGTGACTATTTCAGACACGTCACCTTTGTTGTGCTTCACTCCAAGTTTCTCTCTTGTGTATGTCATGAAGTCAAAAGTCCAGGAGAGTTAATATAAATCCTTACATTCTCATTCCCCGTGTACACGGCTATTTGGAATCAATAGCTGGGACTTCTAAGGACTGATGTGGAGCTCAGATTGGAGATCTGCTCACAGCTCCATTCAGCCCTGGTGTCCTCCATCTATTCTTAAGCCCTCTAATTCCAAAGGCAAACTTTTTTTTTTAAGGTCACCTCACCCCCCCACCTCACTCTCACACACACACAGAGTTCTTCAAAAAGGGAGGCCTGCACTGGCCCTGTTTACTCAGGGCACAAACATATTCAAGCCAGCGATGTCAGATTAAAGGAAGAAAGGGGAGAGAAATCAAAGCCTCTAAACTGCACATAAAAGGCAATCGCTGGCAACCAATCTGTTCTACTTCCAACTCTTTGCACTTTATGAATAAAGGTCAAGCTGGTATTGGCACCCAAATGTTAATGTTCTTATAAGGGTTTAAGCTGCTTTAACAGCTGAATAAGTGAGAGTGATCCACAGGGCCACACCTAATCATGCCCCTACCGCAGGGAGGACCTCCACTTCCCAGAGCTGCCTGTCCACAACAAGAGCAAATTACTTACCCATTGCTTGAAGACGACTTGAGGTTAACTAGCCCTTTCCCCATTATTCTTCCACCTGCTCTGCCTGCTGGCTGCTTTCTTGCCTTCACCTTCTTTGTGCTTGTTGGGCTTTTCTGGCTCTGTAACTGTTTTTAGGAGGTATACAGAGAAAGCACCCTCAGATACTTCCCACATCTGGCTTGCAAGGAGTTCATCTGCCTTTCCTGTTTTTTTTTTTAAAAATGACACCCCTCTTCTTAACTGCCTTTTTTTTGTTTCCCCTTTAAGGTTAGCAAGGCACAATGGTCCATTCCCCTTCTTCCACACCAAATGTTATGGGGTAACTGGCAGCCAGATCTGATTCCCGGTTTTCTTTCAAAGTTGACGATGCTACACTCTCCCTATTTAAAAGGTAACACAGCTCTCACATTTGCAGGCTTGCCCTAACTGTACTGGAAGTACCCAGTTCCTGAAACAGCTATTAAATGATCTCATCTAACTCTCCAGGCAGCAGCAGAGACCTAGCAACTTCATGCCCACCCTTCCAAACGGACAACATGTTGAAAAAGCTTTGATTCAAAATACAGTCTCACCTGACAAAGGAAAAGAGGTTTTACTGAAGAAAGAAAAAAGTCAATATTTGGGATATGTTTTCATAAAGTCAGGATGAGTGCACTGCTAAATTAATTCATGTCTGGCATTTACAAACAGTAACTTGATCTTTCAGCTGGTGCCCTTGCCAAGTCGAGCAGTTTTTAAAAATTAAATTTTTGTAAAGGTGAATTTAGTGCTAATGAAATTGAAAGACCAGTAGCGATAGCTTGTGCAAGGCATGGGCCTGCCAGCCTCTGCAGGAGCTTCCTTTCTGCTGCTGGCAGGGCATCTAGATTCTGAGCTGGTTGCCCAGGCCTCACCTCCTCTAGGACAGTCAGGGGTTTTTTTGACTTTTTGAACACATAGCGATACAAACCCAGGCTTTTAATAGGCTACTTAAGGCAAGCTGCCCAGCACTGAGCAAAGTTACATGTTACACTATGTGGCAGAGGAGGAGTTATTGAGTGCATCATACTTTAACCTGGCACTTGGGTGTTTAAGAGCTAGAGCTCTTGCCATTGGTATTGCACTTCTGCAGCATTAGCTGAAAAGGGATGGAAGCGAGCCCACCAGCAAGGGTTCAGTCAACGGCTGAAAACTAACTTACCAACCGCTGCAGTCAAACAGGGATGCTTTCCTGAGGCTGAGCAAGTACCTGAAGCCACAGGGGAAGACACCCCGTTCAGGTGCTGCTCTACTCCTCCTCCTGCGGCCCTGGGCAAGGCTGACCCTGCCCAGGAATCGCCCGATCCCAGCGGGCAGCACCTCCAAGCCAAACCCTACCGATCCCAAACAGCTCTCTCCAGGCGAGCAGGGTCTCACCCTCTAGCAAACACTCTCAGGGCACATGAATTATTTTCTGTCAAGAGAGGATTAGGGAATGTTATTTGAGCCCAGTTAACTGGCCAGCCTCCCAGTGAAAGCTCAGCCTTGTGGGTTAGGACCTCCCTACTTCAAGAGGGCTGCTGTTACGCGCTCAGAGTCACCCTACGCACCACTGCACATCTTTGCGGGATTTGATTCGTTTCTGAGGCATTAGCTTTCCATAAAAGCTTACGTCCCTGTCCTTTTTCATTTGCACATTTATAGTAAAGAAATCCTCAGTCAGGAGTTCCCTCCTCTTACCTCTTCTTCGCACAAAACTCAGCCAAGTCTCAGCGCCACTCGGTATCTGCTGAACTTGTTTTCCACATCATTAACTACAATTACCTATCCAGCAAGGGGATTAAAAAACCAAGCTCCAACTCCTGCCTGGGGCAGAGCCACAGAGGAGCCCTATTTGCGTGTTCCAGCTGCCCCTTCGCGACCGGCTTCGCAGAGCCAAAGCCTGCGATGATTAAAAAAGCCCGAGCAGGAGGAGGAGGAAGGCACGGTGGCGGGCACAGCCTCTGGATCCAGCCCCCCCCGAGGGAGCTGGGGGTCACCCGGCTGCGCGCAGCGGGCCCCGGATCAGGGCCCCATCACCCCCCCCGCCCCGGGTTGAAGGGCCCCCGTTTTGCTCTCCCTCCCACCCCAGGCTGGGGACCGCCCCGGGGGCCCGCAGCCAGACCCCCGCCTGCAGGGCCGCGGCCGGCACGGCTCCCGAACGAGCTCCGGCATTTCCATCTTAAAGCCCCAAGTTGGTTAAACACCCCCACACACCACCCCCAGCCCCCTCCTCCCCCTCCCCACCCCGGCGTTAAGAAATGCAAATGTGGCCAATCCTATTTTATGTTAAAAAGCGAAAAACATTTCAATGTATTCTTGTCTTGTATGACTGGCTAAGAGCCTCTAAATCCCCACCATTTACCAAATTAAACTAATTGAAAGAGCTTCCAAAAGCCACATCTGTAGGCTGACGTCTGTCCCTGCCTTTCGCTTTAGGCTGGGGGAAACTGTTCTCCATCCCATTGATCCCTGAATAGTCACGCCTGTCAGGAAGCCACATCAACCATTATCATTCTAATTTTACTGCCTTTCTTGGTCCCTAATCTAATTTGCAATGATGCTTAAGCATTTCGCAAGGCCATAGCACTTTCTTCAGAATTTCAACAAGAGCATTAAACCCCCAATTTACATTAATGAAGTGCACATTTAATTAGGGGAGAGGGTAAATGGAGGGCTCTTCAAGAGCAGTTTGCGTGATATGATAGGCACTTGAAAAACGAAGATTTACCTGATAAAAGACTCTCGGTGCAGCCTTCGTGCCTCATTTCATTTCCCAGCTTGCTTCCCCGCCCTGCCAGCCTCCCCTTCCTGCCCCAAAACCACGGGCACCGGGGCCAAGAGAACAGGGTCAGGCAATAAGAGGGGGCAGCAACCCCCTGGCTCAGAGGGTCGACGGGTCTATATCTCCCACCCATGGGAAGCTCTGCTCCCAGGGGTCAGCTCTGCTCCAGGCCCCATCCTGTGTGGAATCTGTGCCCAGCCGACCCCGTACTTCCACGCATGCAAAGCCACACGCTCACACCCTTGCCATGGCTGGAAGCAGCACTCTCCAGCCGAGGCTTTGCCTCCTTGAGGGCATCCAAACACAGGCACAGGCCCAGACCTCAGTCTCTGGGGGCACTGAAGCTTTTTCTGGCATTTAACACAACCAGACTTCAGAGCTCAGGCCCCGTGTGCTACCAAAGCACTGCTCATTCAGATGCCACTCAGAGAGGGAATGGTGGACGGGTTTTAAGCGTTTAAAGATCAATTCAGTACATACGTATCTGCAATTTGCTGCTGCTACGCTCCTGTCCTGCCATACCTTTGAGTGGCAGAGAACTCAGATCTCCTTCTGAGCCTTCTCTGAAACCAAGATTGGAATGAAGAAATGAAGCACCAGCTGGAGTTGGCTGCGAGGCACTAGCAGGGCATCCCTCCCCGCAGCAGCTCATCGGGCTCTCCTTCAAACCAGCCCTCCTTTGAGGGAGCTAACAACTCCCCATGCCTACCCTCAACCCCCTGTGCTCAATTCAGTGGCACAGGGACTTCCCTGAGGTCCAAGCCCCTGCTCCAGGAACATCTCCCTCACTTCTCCCGCTGCTGCAGGTAAGCTGGCTCATGCTGAAACATCTCCCACAGTGAGGCACTAACAGGACACATGGGCTCCAGCCTGCATCTCCGTCATCGCACTGAGCAGAGAAAATAACTCTAGAGGAAGGCTTGGCAAGTCACATGGCATTTTTCTTTACATTTCTAATAGAGGGCACAGCATGGATATGATCCTCCTAACCCTCACAACGCTATCAGTGCTTTCAGTGCAGCACCAGGTCAGCTGGCCTCATCTCTCCCAGCACTTCTGGTGTCCTTGCCACCCCTGCTCTCAGTGTCAGTGCAGGCATGGGACCAGCAATGCAGAAACCGCCACCAAGAAAACAGGAGTGGGGAGCAGCCTCTGTGCTGGGATGCAGGTCAGTAAGCACTAAATACTTAAATACCTCTTTAACAGAACGCGTGAAGCAATTTAAAATAAACCAGTTTCACAGAGAAGGCTTATGTGAAAGTTTTCTTCAAATCGAGGGCTGTTCTTTGAAAGCCTTATCAAGACTGCAAAACGTGACAGAGAAGGGTAGCAAAGACGTATACAACAGCAAAGGACCATGCCAAATCTGTTACAGGAGATAACACAGAACACGTCATAAAATCATCCCTGAGCCTCTGACAGAAACATTGTCAAAGAACCAGCAGGAGGGAAAATGTAACAAAAGAGCACACGCAGACAGATATATTACTGTACAAGTGGAGGAATCTGAGAAGTAAAATAAAGGAAGTGATTTAGAAATAAGTAAGTAGCTGACAGAGTGAGAGCAGAGTGATTTCCAGCAGCAGCGCAGCAGGAGACGAGCCTGAAGAAGGCGAGGATGAGGGCGAGGGTGAAGAGGTTAAGCAGCAGAGAATGAAGACATGAGAGAAACGCGAGAGCAATGCCTCACAATTACACAAAGACTGTTATGTCAGCTGAGATACTTTGGGCAGCTACATTTTAGCAGCAATAGCAACATGAACAAATATATTAGCATTACAGAATACCACTGAAAACTTTCCCACCAAATTATACACCCTCTCCCCAGTGCTTTTCTCTCCGACATGCAAGTCATCTCCCCTCCAAACGCAATGTTGCAATGTTTCACCTTGGATTACCCCCTTGACTGAAGGCAGAAGCAATGCAGCAGCTGCTGCGAAGCACAGGACAGCCTCAGAGACCCCCAGGGGACCCCCATCAACCCCTGCACCGGGCCCTGGCTGGGGTATGGGGTTAGGGACACACACCTAGGGCCTTTTCCCTCCCCCTTCTCCCCAAACTCTTGATCAGCAGCAAATCTGGCTGCCACTCAGCACGACTGGTAATGTGGCTGTGCTGCCCAGGGTAGAAAAGCCAGCCCAAAAGCACAATGCAAATCCAACTGCTTTCAAAACTATGCAGGAGCAACACAGCATGCACTTAAGCAAACCACGCTTGCACATCAGCCACACCAGACCAAAGAGGTGCTAACATGGTCTTCAGGCATCTCCGTCACCCAATCTCATCACCCTGCTCACTCACCGCCCTCACTTACAGTTTGTTGTCTTGCTGAGGGAAAAAAGGGAGCCTGGGCACAGACACATCTCTTGTTGGGGGGACACATCTCACTCGGGGGACCCCACAGCCTGCCAGAAGCCCAAGTCCTCTAGTGGGCAGGGCACCACCCAAACCCCTCCTGTTCCTGGAGCACTGGTGAAATAACCTCCAGGCCCAGCCCCAGCCAAGCACCCTCCCTCAGGGCATGCCAGGTGGGCCGGGTGCCAGTGATGAGCTGGGGAGGCAGCGACAACCCCCAGCTGTGACCAGGGAAGAGGGGGGTTGGCCCCCCGGGACGAGGCACAGCTGCGGCTCATGCCCTCCTCCCCTGGCACAGCAGCACTGCCTGGGTACTGCTAACCACAGCGTGGGGCATGCCAGCCCAGGTCAGGGGGGGCTGGTCTGTCTGGCCCTTTCTGATGAGTGCCCATGCCATTTTTGCTGTCCCAAATTTCATTTGCAGGCCAAAGTAGCACTTTTGAAGAAGAGACTGCACAGGGAACAGCAGGACAAATTTCTAGAATGGGCAAAACCCAATGCTGCCATGAGTCTGCTTGAAGAGGGTGTTGCAGCACAGCACCATCTTGCTTACACTAACTGGGGATATCTGAGTTTCCAGATTTGGGTGATGCACTACAGACAAGACCCTATGTTTAGACACTTCCCCAGCAGATCAGAGTTTGGTTTGTGTGCTTCTGGTGTTGCATTTGTAAATGAGAATGGAGGAACTGGTCCTTGTTTCCAGGAGTTTATTACAAGCACGGTTCTAGAGAGAGGGTCATTCAAACCCTCCCCCGGTTTGCTGACATTGCTGGTGTTTCTGTTGCGTTACTAATACAAGAGAGTTCACACCAGGTAATATGATAAAGCAAAAGTACTTGGCTAAATTCTGATTCCCCTGCTCGCTGAGCTGTTACACAAACCGGAGGACACGTGACATGGACGCAGTGGATGTGGATAATCTAAGTGAAACTGAGACCTGGTGCTGCAGTTACCTTCTTTCTTAGGACGGTTCTGCTTCGCTATCCCCAGTCATTGTCTCCTTGTGGGTACTGGAAGGGAGTAGCTGGGTTTGGACTGCCTTGCTCAACAGCACTGCAGATGAACCCTCCTCAGCCACCCCATAAAAATGCTCCTGCCTGACCTCTGGAGCAGCCCGAGCTGCGGGCAACAGCAGACGTACTCACCTCAACTCCTCATTTTGCTGGACATCACTGCCATTAAGTGTCACTGCTGCTGCTATTCTGTCACCTGGAGGCAGACTGCTGTTTGCAGGCATGGGTGAGTACTTAGAGCCTGCCAGCATCTGCCAGCACAGATCTGTGTGGCATCGATTGCCCCGGCTGGCTCCGTGCTGGCAAACTGAGCGGCCCTGGAAGAGCCACGAGGAGCGGCTAGTACCCAGCCCTGCCAAGGTCTTTGTTGCCTGTTGTTCTTACGGCTTGCCGTTGGAAATCTGCCTGGTCGGGTACCCTGTAGGGGATTTTTGGCCCAGGAGTTGGCAGAGTTTTTGCTTTACAAAGGACCATGCTATTGGGCCATGCTGCCATCCATCTGTGTGTACATGTGCTGCCTGTGGGTGAGGATGGAGATTTCTTGTTGCTGGAAAGCAAAGATACTAGAGCAGCTTCTTTTTTTTTCGCCTCGCTTCGATTTCATGGCACAGGGATTGCTTTTTTTTCCAAAACTGCAAGCAAAAGGTACAACGATGTGAAAAACACAGAGCCTTTTTTCACTCTTTTTTCCCCAAACAGTTTAGCGGGATTTTTTTCAGTTCACAGTAGAGGAATTTGGCCCAATTTCCTTGTAAATAAAATGCTGGATTGAAAGCATGTTTGTGTCTCCGCTCACAAGTAGTACATGAGCAGCAGGATCACAGGGTTGATGTAGTATGGAATCCCATTTCTAAACAGAAGAGTAGCATCCAGCAGAGTTGTTGAAGCCTAGATAAAAACAAACCATTAAGGTGGAATCAAGCAAGTTAACACAGAGCAAGACTACAAAAGCAATAACGAAAATAATGAATTGCTTATAAAAAGTCAGAATCAGGGAAAGTGTTCACTGTTTAAACATCATTATGCCTTTTTAGTCACTTGTTCATGTAATATGTTAACAAACCAAAACTGTTCTTTTTGATGGCCATGTGAACTAGATCATGCAGTAGACAGCAGCTGTGCTAATTCATCCGTGCCAGCAGCCTGTCTGCTGAGATGCCAGCAAGCTTCCTTCAAAACTCCTACAGCTGTGCTGGTTTTGCATAGAAATTTCAACAGAAGTCTCCCAAAATGGAGAAGGAGCTACCAGGATTTTGTAGCCTTAAAAACAGTCAACAGAAACCTCCATCAAATAACTTCAAACACCTAGTAGTTCACAGTGCTATTTTCCACAGTGCATTTACAAAACATCTGGATGTTGTACCAACATAAAATGCCCTTACAGCATTCTGAAGCTTTCTGAAGGTGTAAGACCCTCTTACAGTTCTAATTCCTCTGTCTCAAAACCACTATGTCCAGTTTATGTCAGTTTAACCTTATTTTCTACAAAAAAATGCTTTTATACCAGAGGACCACAAACAAGACATTTCAGATGCCTTGATCTCCTTTTGGCAAACTTCTGGAAGGACTAAGTATGTAAGTTATCCAAAATCATCAATTAAAGAAATTTTCTTAAAAATACTTTGCTTTTAAAAATGCCCATTCCCCATTGTCTGTAGGGTCGCAGGAATTGCTGACCTCCAGTAGTGCTGTTATAAACCTTGCAGATCTGAAGCCCCTTCCATAAATTTAGCTTGTGCCCTGAGGTTAACAGAATACTTGAAACATGATTTCAGTAATCTGGCAGTCCTTTTTCAGTGGCCTCCAGAGCAGGGTGGGTTTCCGCAGATTACCGGAAGGCTACTCAGGCTGTGCATGGTGCCAAAATCAAAGTGATCAATACCATTGAACGTCTGTAGACTTCATAACATCGGCCATAATTCAAGCATTTCCCAATCAGGGGGTAGATGGAAAGGGCACTGATAGCATTTACCACATTTTATGGACACCCAAACCAGCTCTGTAAAGAACTCTGGCCTGGAGACTGGAACCAAAATAGCGGTGAAGATCAAACCTTGGCATATGCTAAGTAACCTGTCTTTTCAGCATCTTAATACTGTATACTTGGGGGTGATGGTCAATATCTAAATTCCTGGGCTCTCGGTTGCCCCTGGAAGATCCCCCTTTTTTCCCCACTGACTTTATGGAAGACCTGTTGTCTTCTGAACTGCACCTGAATCTTTCCAACCGATGGATGAAGACCTCGCTTGGAGACCAGATCAGCTCTCCGCACTGTGCTGCCAGGAGCAGCCCAGGCAGGGACTATTACCCTGGCTGGGTCTGCCATGCCGTGTGCTCTGGACTTGTTCTGCGGTCCCTTGTGGCACCTCCACCTCAGGCAGGAGATCTGGATCACAGAGAGGCACTCGCATTTTTAGCGTAGCTTCTCCATGGTTCCATGGTGGGTCACATTCTCTTTTGTACATGTTTCATTGATTAAGAATAATAGTTTTGTCACATGGCCCTTTCCACTTCTACAAAAGACACCAAGGTCAGTTACCTTCCAATGCTATCCAGCATTCAAAAATGTAAACAACAAAAGGGAAGGCAAAGTGGTTTCAGTCTGGAGGCTTCCCAGGAGCTGCAGCGAGCTTTGAAGCAGATGCTTAGTGTATCGGCTGTCCTGAATATTGCTCCAACGCAACGGCACAAGAGAAAGCAAGCGCTAGCGAGAGTGGGACCACCCCATCTGCAGGAAATCTCAGCCTGTTTTATGTTGAAAGGTGCGGACATTCATCAGGTTTCCCACCGCTCTTTTGCCATTTATTTGCCCAGTGTTATGGAGGAGTCAACTCTAATGCGAATCTTTGCCATGTAACATGGTGCAAGTGGATCCAGTGCCACGTAACCGTCAATGAGACGCCACGTGATACTGCCTGTCACGGGCCTGCCTGGGGAAATGAGATGTGTATAACCACTGGAGAGGTATTCTACACATGCAGTCATAAATAATTAAGACTAACCTGCCTTCTTCAGCCCACTGAAAGAAGATAATGTCATTTGGCTCAGGTTTGGGGAGTTTCCATTTCCCTTTGGTGCAGCTTCAAAGAGCCTTATAAATACATTGCACTGAAACAATCACCTGAGGATAACTCCAGCAAACAAACCAATTCTTACACCTGAGTCTCCCAGGCAGGGACTGTAATTAGGATAACAACCCGTGTGACAAAAAATTACACAGTAACAAAGTAGTAATTGCTCACTGGGAAAGATGTGGATCAGGAGACAAAGGGAGAGGATGAATGAATTCAATCCTTTAACCGCTCAGGGAGGGTGGTGGGAGGATAAGAGCAGAAACAGAAACACATTTAGGATTCAGTTCTCAAGGGAGACTGTAACGGGTTTGTTAGCAGAAATGCACTCCCACTCACCATGCTGCTGGAACCATACAGAACCTGGGGCACCTGTATTTTTCAGGGCACCACTGTCTCCTGCAGTCACAGCCTCCTGATGCACTGTTCCTAATTCTAGCATGTCAGAAAAACAGCTCTGAGCAGCCGCTGGCATTTCGGAGCATGCATCTGTTGCACACTCTTGAAATGCTGAAATTCCTGTAATGTAACACAGGTCTTGGTGAATACTTTTTCACAGCACAACTGAGAAATGTGACCTTTTCAGGTAGACACATTATACCATGCTGCGGCCGGCTGAGAAATTCTAGCAATTTCAGGGTATTACCACACCAATTTAAAATTGAATATTTGTGTAGGTAGCTATTTTCCTTTTCTTTCTGTTCCATTCTTATCTGCATATGCTCAGCTCTCAACAATTTTTTTTTCCAACCTTCTCTTCCCAGACTCTTCTAGGTCACTGTTTGTACAGCTTTACATGCACTCAAGGCTGTAAAACATTCACCGCACCTTCAGGTACCTGTAAACCTTACTGTGAAAGACAATACTGAGTATTTTATCAAAGACAGCATATTTGATTTTTGCCTTTTGGTAAACTACAGAACTTTATTGTTGCACAAGTGCTTGCCCTCACTAACAAATAAAAGACAGATGTCACGTGGACCCATGCTGAAAGTCCACAAGTGTCACTCTGAAGAGCTAAGTGGAGCAGATAAAACAGTTGATGTTTACATGGACTCCTGAGAGGAAGAAAAGAAGCCTGATTTGTCTGCAGAGCTGGGCTTCACCTGATTATTTCTGCATATTTCCTCCTGCTTCTGCTTTTTGTTTCCCTTGGCCCTTTTTATTTTTTCAAGTTTCTCTCTGCTTCATGTTTCAAGTCTTTTTTTTGGTTGGGTGCTATGTGTGAAAGAGAGCCAGGCTAACAACAGGGCTGCATGTTTGTCAATCACAAACCCTTTCACTGAACAAAGCAACTGAAATATTAGAAGCAAATTAATGATAACATTCACCGTTAGATGTCAAAGCTGGGGCCATAATTATTATTTCGAATGCTGGAAACCTAAAAAGTAAGAAAGGACAGAGTGGTTTGACCTACACTTAATGCAGAGGATCAAGTGGTAGAAATCGGAGTGCAGTGCTCAATTAATTGGCAATTTTAGCTACGCTGCAGCCCCTCCCTGACCCAACGTTCCTATTTAAAATTTAGATACTGCTTAAAATATATCCCAGAGGTATGAGTTTTGATGTAGTCAGGTCCTTTCGGGAGTTAAGAATACACTGCCACCATGGGAATTTTTCCCTTACCATGGCAGTGGCTGAAATGCAGCTGTGAGCTGCACCCCTCAGATACGCCTCCTCTTGCTCATTCCTGCTTCCTCCGACTTACTCCACACACTGCCATGCGCTTGGTCTCCCCAGGAGTTCCTCTTTGACACTTCCACCCCTACTTCCCCCAAATCCATGGTACGTACAAATCTTCCTAGTCCAAATATTCTCATGTCTGCGGGTCGTGGTATCTTTGGTCTCTGCTAGCACAACTCCGTCCCTAGAGTTGGTTTCCTCAGGGTGAAGCTGAGCCTCGTTCCGTGTTGTACAAATTGCAACTACTTAAAGCACGAGGATGAAAAATACTTCTGGGTGTATTTTGAGGCTAAACTGCTGCTTGCTGCACAGTCCTCAGATACCATGGTGGCAGCTGGGGATGCCCAAAACAGAGAATACAGTCTAAAAATACGTGAAATATTTACTCTTGAAGAAAGATCCCAGTTATTAACCAATTTGGGAACCAGTTAACTTTTCTCTCTTTCTGATTTCTTTATTTCTTTCCTTTACACTTGTTTTACACTGGGTTGTCATTTATAGACAATACTGCAATGCAAAAAAAAAAAAAAAAGAGGTGAGTCTAAGATGCGTTTCCAGGCTTCTTCACTCTTCACCTGTTTGGAAGACTTGTCTTGGTATGGGACAAGCTGCCTACTGGAGCATCTGCTTTTTAGCATTTACTAAGCAATTTAGACCAGACCCTCCAGATGTAGGGAGCTCCAGGTAGCCTCACCATGCCTGGCCAAGGCAGGTGAAGTCTTAGCCGAGCAAAGATCCTCATCAGACTCCTCCTGCAGCTTCTGTCTCTGAAGGACAGTAATTAGCAGCATTCAAACGAAACAAAACCTATTTTAACATTTACAAGGTACTACTTTTAGCCAGGCACCTCATTAGCAGCTAGGCAAATACTTTGTTTATTCTTTTCCCAAAATCTACCCCACCTCACCCCCTTTCCACTGCTTAGCATACCCTGAACCTAGTTCATTTGTTCCCTTTTGTCCTCACAGCCTTAGGCCAGAAGGGGAAAAAATATTCTCTAGTCTGATCAAGGAGGGTGTTCCAGTGAAAATCAAGCTTGTGTGCTTTGTTCTGAAATAAAGAATTAGGAGAGGTTTTTTAAATATTCACTTATGAGAACCGTAGCCTGAGAGCCAAGGGAGAAATAATTTAAAGGGTGTTGTCATTCGATGGCCTAGAAATAATCTGCGATGCAGAAATCATTTGCTATGAGGTTATTTTAAGATTACTGAGTGTTCACTCTTGAATTAACAAATTTATTGACATTTCATATACAGAAAATGAGCCTGACGGAGTTGTGGAGCCTCTGTCACAAGAAACCCTCCAAACCAACTGGAAATGCTCTCTAAACCAAACCCTTTATTTCTCTGTTCAGCAAAACACTACTTCTTTCTAGGCTTCTACTTTTTTTTTTTTTTTAAATACCTAGGATTTCAGTGGAGATCACAGACTTGGATTTCAACTCTTGGATGCATCTGGGGAAGAGAAGAGAAAAAAAAGGAGAACACAGAGGGGCCTGGCAGTTTGGGTGGTATTAAAAAAAAAAAGTATTCAGGCAGAGTGTAGTGAGAATAGTGGTTTGAAAACACAGCCCTGAAGGAAGAGTCTCCAGAGAAACAATGGGAAAGGAATAAATAAAAAGAAAGTTATAAATTCATCTATTTGCTCTTCCCTGACCCTTGCTTTTACTCCTCTTCACAGCAACTACCCTGGGAAAGGCACAATGCTTTCCCCTGTCACAATATTGAGAAAAATTGAAATGGGGAAGAAAGACCACCAGATGCTTTATTGTCTTAGGCGTTTCCACATAATTAGCTGGGAATAAAGGTCCTCTGCATGGTTTCATTGCACTGAATGAACTTGGATATTGCTACACAGTAGTGTGTTTTATGATTCATGCTCTGTTATCCAGCGGCTTTTTGAAAACTGCCAGCTACTTTATCACTGATGGCCAAGCCTAGGCCTACAACTTAAAATGCAGCAATGCAAAGTTAACTGTGCATGACAGATGTCCATGAAATTGTTTAACACACGCACGCATGCACACAGCGCCCGCACACACACACGCGCGCGCACACACACACACTCTCACAAAGCCGTCCCTTGCCCTCCTACTCTCTCCCGCATCTCTCACTGCGTGGTCAATGACGGTTTTAAATATAAACTAAAACGTAGATACTGCAGAAGAAGTTGTGAGTGTGTGGTGGGGACAACAGGTTGCTACAGGAATTGTGTGCTCTGCCGGCAAACTTTCCGGAGAGGCTGTGAGAATCACAAGGCCAGCTCCTCTGAGTGTGTTGAGGTGGGGTTGGGTCCTCTCCCTCTCCTCTCCCACAGGGTCCTTCCTTGCAGCTTTCCTGCAGATGGGAAGCCTGGGCGCAAGGGCCCCAAGATGTTGAAGTTCTCCTTGGGTTTTCAAAACCACCAGGGTTTTACCTCAGGAGCCCCCCTTCCAGAGGAGAGGCTCACGGGGAATAATCTCCCTGCCATTGCACCTTGTACCTAATTGTCCATTGACTTCCACTACGGAGGATTAGGATCACAGGATCTAAAGAAATCCTCACACGAGGTGTTCCTCCTCTGAGGAGAACAGGGGGTGCCCTCGGTGGAATTACTGCCTGTATAAACTGGGCCAAAAGAACCAGACTCTCAGAGAAGGACGAAGTTTTGGACACGCAGAGAGGTGTTCACACCGACTCCATGCCAGGAGCCTGGTGTCCCCTCCCAGGAAGCATGGCTCCATCCCTACTCCCCAACCCACTCGTCAAGCACCATAGCATAACGTGAGAGGGGGGTGAGCGTATCCCTCTCCTTTCTCTGCCTTCCATGAACAGCTCTATTGATTGCCATCGGGTTATTAGCATGGGAAGGTGGTACCCAGTGTGAATGCAAGTGACAACAGTGAGCCAAAAGAAAGGAAACGGGGAATTGGCTCCCCTCAGAAGGAGAGGCGAGAAGTCCCCTGACCCTGCTTGGACTTACTTTGTATTCTGGAAGGGACAAGCCCTCTCCCCAAGGTTTACTGGCTGCTCTGACAGGCAGGAAATAAACCATGAGAAACCTTCCCAGTGCTCAGAAAATGGAGGCTGGGGGGACACAGGAGAGCATCAGCTGAGTCTGTCACGTCACAAAAACCATCCACGACAAATGAACGTGCAAAAAAAATCTAAGCCAAGAGCAAAACAGAGAGGTTTTTGCTCCCCATTTTCTTATGACTAAGCAAACTCATAATTCCTATTTAACTTCAAGGTATTTCGCAAGGAAAGCAATAATTCTGCTGTAGGGAACATTGGGCCAAATTCTCTGCCATCAGGCAAGCATACTTCTGTTTTCACAGAGGTGGTCCAGCTTCTTCCGCTCAGTGATTTGGGCTTGTGCCCCTGCCTTAAAGGATGTTAAAAGCAGCATAATGCTCAGTCTCCGGTAAACTACACCCAAGTCCAGACCGAAGAGGATGGTGGCGTTTCACAGCAGACCTTGGTGTAACTTCTCAAAGGGATCTCAGAATGGGAACCAGGAGGTTGGAGTGATAGGTGTCACTGATGCAATTTGCCCATGAGATTTCTTTTTAACGGGCATTTTTTCCCCTCTGACACCCACTAGCAGCTCAGACTCATTTTCAATTGTCCCAATAACCAGTTCCATCTTCCACGCCCGGGGCTAAGCAACGCTTATCTGATAGAAGGCAGTCGAGATCCCCCAGAAACGTCAAGAAAACGACGTGCTTTTGATCTTTACTAGGGGAGACAAACGCCACAGCTCCCTGTCAAAGTTTTCGCTCCTTCAACGCGGCATAAAGCAGCCCAGCGGGCCGGCAATTAAGCGCTGCGGGGTGCCGGGGTGTGCGTTTCTGTATGTCTGCATGCCTGCATGCCTGCCTGCCCGTGTGTGCGTGCGTGCGTGTGGCCGGTGGGTGGCCCGCTCAACATTTTGGTGGATGTTTCATTCCCACCCCTTTTACTACGACCCTGGTCAGGCCACTTTTATGCCAGTGACAGCTTCATGAAGCACAAAACATGGAGCAATACATGGCATGAAATTGGCAACAAAGCCGAGCAAAAGAAGGAACAATTCTCTGGCAGGATGTGATCACAATATGGCTGATTGGATCTGGAAGCAGATGCCAGCAGCGGGTATTGTCCCAGTGACTGAAAAGACATGACCCCCGAGGTACAGAAGACAACGAGGCCCTCCTTATGAACCACAGGGGGAGGGGAGAAGAGGTGAAACCAATGAATAAATCAGGCATTGGAAACAGGGGAGAAAAGAAAATGCTAAAGAGGACTTTTATGGGGGACAGGGGCAGCTCAATATGCAAGAGCGCTGCCTCCCCAGCTAGCCGAACACTTGCTCACACAATGGCTTTTTAACAGATGGGAGCCCTGCTGAAAGGGGCCAAGTTTTGTGCAGTTGAGAATCCCTGTTTGTTTAGTCTGCTGCTCGGGCAGGTGTCTGCAGAAAGGCAATCCAGCAGGTTAAGTGTCTCAGGGACAGTTTAAGGCAGGCGAGCCGGCGTATTGATGAGGACTGGTTTTACTGAGGGGGGACGACAGGGGACTGATCTTGTTAGACTTGTTTGTGAAGCCTTTGGGAAGGAGAGATAAAAAAAAGAGACCTCTTTTCTCCTTTCCTTCTAAGGACAGATTTTCTCGGTCTGGACAATCAGGCCCCGCTAATAAACCCTGCCAGTAAGGCTGCTTCACATCACAGGTACCGACAGAGCACAAAATATTGCAGGTTGCAATGTCACAACGCTGTGCTCCTACACACATTCGTTCTTCTCCTCCTTTCCTAGCACACATTTGAAACCCCAGCTGTTTACACTACAGTTTTCTGAATGGGCTGCTTCATCTATTTCGGCATTTACTAGAGATCATTGAAATTCGACTCACATGGCTCCTGACCTCAGCGATGTGCAATTCTCCTCTGCAGTAACAGAGATGCTACCATTCTCCTCGGTTAACGATAACTTCCAGCTGAAAGGGCTGGTGGGGTTGATTTTTCCTCAGTCACATAAGCACACAGACACCGAATGCCACGCACAGGATCAGGAGATGCCAGCATGCAAGCGTTGGGGGTGCGTGTGGGACCAGCCCAGCGGAGGTGAAACCCTCACTCATTCACAAGATACTCGTTTCCAGCCTGGGTAGGAAAGTGAACATTGCGAGGAGGCCAGTGCCAGAGGATGCTGCTCTGAGGATGCCTCCAGCAGGCTTGCAGCCCTGAGCAAGCCAGCAGGCGGTAGTGGGCACAGCTTCTCCTTGAACTGTGAGAAATGGCACTAACTGCAAAATCCCATGCCTGCTGTGGGCAGGCAGCACAGCACAGAACAGCATGCCTCTCTCCCTGCCCATAAGCAGCCTCTGATAACGCCAGCCCCCCCAGACTTTCACAGAAGAAACCACAAAGCGTTTGGTGATACACTCGTCGGCGACCAGGATGAGAAAATTTTCTTGGGTGACCTTACCCAAAATTGTAAACTTATAACAACATGGATCATGCAAGGAACACAAAGCAGGGGGAGAAGGGAAGGGAAGGAAAATAGACGCAGCATCTTGCCTGGGTGGCAGCGTGAGCATCCTCATGCTGGATCACAACAATCATGGTAGCCCTGAATCTCAAATGACTCCAGGAGAGGATGAAGAGCCACCCACGTGGGCTGGACACAGTCTCACTCAGGCTTAAAGCATCGCAGCCCTGTTCTGGACAGACACAGCTCCTGGCCCGTGCTGTGCTGCACCCAGTGGGGTCACAGGGCCGGCACAGAGCCATCAAATGAAACATCCACCTCGAATTCCCACCTGTGATATTGCCTTGCTAGGTGACTTCAGACAAGGGACATCACTCCTCCATATCCTTTCTCTACTTAAAATACAAGGGCAGTCGGTCCCAGTAAGACTGTGGATTCTGTATGTCCAACAAGACTTCCATCCTGACCCAGGTATTTCTAGCTATTCTTCCTCTCAGGAACATGAGACAGTGGCATTTCCTATGCTGTTTTACATCCTTATTTATTCTGAAGCTTCTCTGGGAACAAAACCATTGCTCTAATTCTACCTAAGCAGCCCTCCAGAGGATAAATAGGGATCATTACTTTTAGGGGCTGGAAGTAGCCCCATGGTGGCATGACTAAACCACTGCCTTTCTGCCCTAGGCCCCTCTCGCAATCTCTCCTTCACCTCCTGGTCTGTTTGAAAAGAGGGAGGTGAAAGCTTGTTTCCTATATATACTCAGTTGCTGCATGGCTACTGAGCCCACCCACAGGAGATCTGCAAAGAAACGAGAAAGCAATACTCACTGTATTGAAAGCTTCATCTCCCCCTTTCTACTTCTCTTTCAAAAAAGCCAAACCTGCTCTGGCTGGATTGGGTTAAATAGCATAAAATATTAACCTCCACACACAGTTGCACATGCAATTGCATTTTTGATATCTATTTTCCGGCATCAAAAACTTGGGTCTTGAACTAGCAACCTAGACACAAATGTCTTTCCAGTTATTTTCCAGCTTGCAAAGCCTCTTATTTGAATATTTTTGATACAAAGTTAAACATTTTTCTTCAACGCGCCTAAGGACAATGCTAATGCTCTTTCAGAATTTTCCTCTTCCCATTTAGTTATCTTGGTACTATTCATTTTTAGAGGCTTAAAGTGGAGTTTATGCGGCATTAGTATTCATAGGCACATGCTAAGTTACTCGTATGTTCGGATACGTAAGTGGGTTTTTTCAGATGAAACAGAGGGGATTAGATCTAGATCACTTGCTCTGAAGAAAAGTTGTAGCATGCCTCAACTTTCTATTCTTTTCAACACGGCATCAATTACTAAAACTAGACTTCTTATTCCTAAAAAAAAAAAAAAAAGTATCTGTTGCAGTCTTGGAAAGAGAAAAAATATTGCATCCCGGTATGAGAAAGTCACAAAGTCCCCTGACCCCTCCCTCCTCCGTTCTCCGCAGGGATGAGGGATTATCACCACTGATCCCTAATGCCACTCTCGGTTCCTCAGCTTTGCGCTGCTGTGGAGGCCCCGGCTGTGCTCCAGGCCCTCGGCGCGGAGCTGGCTGCAGCCACGGCTGCTCGGGGAGGTGGGCTGGCTGGCTGACCGCCGAGACGCCGGACCCAAGGGCTCGCTGCTCCTGCAGCCGGAGGGAGGGCTTTTGGGTTTGGGTTTGGGTCTGCCCCAGCCAGCCAGCACCCGGGGAATTGCCCTCGGGGAGGGGAGCGCGCTCCAAGGTCAGCAGGGCCCTTGCCTCGGTTGCACAGCCAGAGAAAAGTGCTTCAACCTGTGGTTGAAGGAGAAACTCACAACAAAAGCTTTTTGTAAACGTTCAAAAGCATATGGTTGGAGAGGAAACACAGCAATTTTTGACTCTGTTTTCACTTTGTGACTCAGATTTTAAACATTATTACTGTTAAGTATATTAACATTTGAAAGTAAACCCAAATTTTCGTCACTTTTTCATGTGTTTTCTGTTTGAAAACAAGAGAATTACCTCCCTGAACCCCATTTATGCTGTAAATTTGATTTGGAACATGTGACCCTCCATGAGAGGATAATATGGTTTGGTGGGACAGGAGACAGGAGGATAACACGGTTCGGCAGGACATTTACCTCTGGGGCAGCTGTAGGGCAGTCGGGGCCCGGCTCTCCTGCAGCCCCCCACTCCCTGCCGAGCCCGTCCGTGGCCCCACACCCACAGCCTGCTTGCTCCTGGAGCAGCTTCCATGCCATGTTTCTTTGGGATGCCCTCCGGTGGGACTGCCACCGGGGCCAGGAGCCTCAGGGGAGCGAGGGCTGGAGCAGCGGGTGGATGGGGCGGGAGGGGCAGGCAATTCAGCAAGGTCAGCTGCAGGCTTCTGTACAGCAATGGCCAGGAAAGAAAAGTTTTCAACCTAGGCACATTTTTTTCCCAGTCACAGGTATTCGCTGTAAAGGCACATTGGGTTTTTTTTTCCTTCTTAGGGAGGAAAAGGAGCTCAAGTTGTCTCAAGAGGTCAGAATTCGCTGGGGGGTAAAACCAAGGAGGTCAACTGAGCACCTGTAGCTACATGGCATTACCTGAAATGTGTAAACACAAACTACTCGTATGCTTATGAGAGTATGTCAAAGACACGTGGTGGTGCTAATTACCCAACACCGTATCTCAGGTCCAGTATGACTTTTAGTAGCTATTTTATATTTTGCCCTAACTGCACCACTAATTAGCATCAATAGAAGCCACATAAGCACATGGAGCACATGGAAAGGACTTTCCAGACAACAACTTCATACTAACTAGATCAACCAAAGAAATGTAACACCTTCACTGAAGCTAAAGGATGACTGCCTGGCCGGACCACCAGGACCTGGGTCAATTAAACATCGAGGTTACATCAAGATGAGGGCATTAAGCAGCGAGAGGACACAGTCCTGGGCATGAGAATGCAGTTGTCTGCCCCAACAAACAGCCATGACTTTCCCTGACACCGTTTTGGCCCATGGCAACCAGCACCTTCTTAAGAGATGCCCAGGAGCAATTCCAGAGGGTGCATGTCTGCACCTGGGATTGCTCGCAATAAGCAATATGTGTGCTTCACCCTGCCGTGGAAGCTAAGAGGATTTACAAGCAAAGCTACAAGCTGTTTGTCACCACTGGCCTCTGTGCCTGGGAACACTCTGGGGCATGTTTAATTGTGTCATCTTTTGTAAACCAAAGGTCCACCTTCCCCTGGGACTCTGAAATTATAGCTGTTGCTTGGCATCAAACTTTAAGGACATTGCACCGCTTGTTTTATATCAAGTTGCAATACAGTTTATTACGTAACACACAAAAAAGTAGGGGCTGCAGTGTGTGTCATTCCTGAGAGAGGAAATCTTGGGTTTAAATCTGCACAGACAAATTCTGATAGAACCTTCGACCATCATCACTACACAAGCCCTTCACAAGCATTACTGAACTCACTTCCGTAAAGTCCTCATGAAAAGCAGCATTTTTAGTGCACTCATTCCATACCTGGGAAACAGACACTGGGGGATTCAGATGAAGAATACTCACCCTTTAATTTTTTTATCAATTTGAAATATTTCTACTTGCTTTTTCCTGGTATTAAAATTGTCTGGTTTTAGCCCTGTGAACATTCAAAGTACAGTTCCGTGTTCACTTTAGCTACTGAACTTACTGTAGGGCAGTTTTTCAGAAGCATTATGCCTCACCTCAGGCCCCAGTTCCCCTTGCTCTTTTGCTCTTTTTCTTTTTTTCTTCTTTTTCTCTTTTTATTTTTTTCTTCTTTTTCTCTTTTTCTTTTTCTTTTTTTATTTTTCTTGTTTTTCTTGGTGGCTCCCAGGAACCCTCCGTCCACCTCCCTGTCCCGGCTCCCGCTCACTCCCTTGTCTATGCAGTTCATGCATGGCCTTGCTGCCGACCTCCTCCTCTTGCTCCTTCTTGCAGTTGCAATCTTTTCACTTCCAGCTTCTGTTTTCCGTCTGCTGCTTCCCTTTTCCCTTCCTCACACAGGTCACGGGGAGCTGAATGCACCAAATGCATAGGGGATGTACGTTACCTGCTCCAGGTTGCTGTGCCCAGATGGGCATAGAAAGTAAAACGAAAGCTTTGCTCTTAGTTTCATTCATATTTAGTCTTGGACTTAAGCCCAGGCAGGACAGATACCACAATGAAATCTGATTTTCTATTAACTGCATAAAATATATTTTTCACTCATCTTTCCCTTAGAAACATACAATCTGTTTAGGTTGAAACTTCACACAGTATTCAGGCATCATAACACAGAAAAGCTGCTTTAGGGCAGGTGGGTGCAGAGAAAAAGCTGGTCCTGAGAGCATTCACAATGGCCTTACTCCTTCCAGGATTCCTCTCCAACAACTGGGATCTGCCTGTAGCCAGTGAAGGCCACTTTTGGGAATAAACTGGCTAAAGTTGCTGCTCTTGTTTAGGTAAAAAAAAAGGCCCTGGGTGGTGTAAAATAAAGTATATGGAAGGTTGAAATGTGTAAGGAAAAAAAAAAGAGGAAAAAAAAATGGTAAAAGTGTCATTTAATGTCACTGGAACTGCAGTCATGCCAGCCCTCAATGTTTTACTGTGAGTTTCATGAAATACTCCAGTTAATGAAATACTCAGGCAGAGGCCAGACTGCACACATGCCTCAGGTTTTCCATGGAAGAACAAACCAGAATATATTGTTCCTTCACATGGCACAGAGAAGCTTGAAATCACCACCCCCAGGCACTGGAACAGCTTGAGACCCAAAAGGCCCTCTCTCCACTTCTCAGTTTGTCACTTCTGAAAAGCTTGCCAGTTCTAAACCAGCTTCGTATTGCTTTGGTCTCTGCTTGTGCAAGGCTTGGAGCTGCAGCTCCAAGCAGGGACCCCCTCTCATGGCACTTTGCATATGAATAATGCAAATATTTCTGTTCATCAACCTGTTTGCAAATGAGGGGGAACTTAAGACCCCCAGGAACGGGTGCAGCACATCCCGGTGGACACAGCAAGCCTCCCTGGCTGACCTCCTCTGGGCTGGGGGAGCCCAGGTGTCCTTAGACACCCAGGGCCCACCTGCCTGGGGTAGCAATGCCTGCTGGCTGGTATTGAAGTGCAGGATGGACCGAATACGTTGTCGCCTTTGTAAACTGGTTTAGATGGACAGAGCACTTGACGGACTGGGGCTTCCAGCTCTGTGCTTGTTTAGCAAGGAACACTCTCTTAATTTCTTGTTGTGGCACACAAGATTTAGTGCAGATGCTTTAATTTAAATGTCAGAATGTGAGCGGTAATTTATTTCCATAAAATGAAAAGCAATAAAGTCAAATATATTAAGCTCTGGCTGTGGAGGCTCAGATTATATAATTTATAATTGTACAAAACACAAACAACAAAAAACTACCCCACAAAGGATGAGTTATTATCACTCACTTAAGCGTTCGATTCAGGGCTGGTGAAAGCAGTTACGAGAAAACAAAACAAAACAAAAAAAAAAAAAAGAAAAAAAAAGAAGAAGCCGAAGCATATGGGACACTGGAAGGTCCTTAGTGACAGCTCAAGGTGGGGAGCAGGAGCAGCTGAGGTGTCCCTACGCCTGCTGGCCTTCCCAAGTGCTCCTCTGCTGCTCCTCAACTACTCTGCCCTCTCTGAGGCTTACCCCGACCTCCCATTTTCATGCTGTGGGACTGATTCTTGATTACACCCTGCCAATTCCCATATGTGCATTACACCCCTAAAATTACACTCCCTGACAAATAATAAGGAGTGCAAGGGAACAAGACACGGGTCCCTTTGCAGCAGGGACCATCTTTTTTCAGCAGTCAGCAGCTGGGGTAGCCGAAACCTGGTCCTCAGGAAGACCTTATCAGACACCAGTGATAACACGACTCACAAACGCAAGGTGACATAGGAATTCAGATGGTGATTAGCTGAGCCAAATTAGAATGACTCCACATATGAGTGAAGTTAAACTATGAGAATATATCTCAGAAAAGAGCAGCGGTATTTCAGCTGGTACCTGAGGAATTCAACAGCTTCTCTGGGAATTCAAGCTCTGATCCCCATTCTGTCAACCTAAGCTATCCATAGCATGCCACCAAGTAATGAGGAATATCTAAATTATCCTGGCAAAACCTAGTGTTTGGAGGAAGGATGCAAACATCAAAGAGCACAGTTAAAATGTACAATGAATACAACAGTGTCACTATTGGTATTTAAGTGACGGAAGAGAGCCAGAACTGAGGACAAAACCAGCAGAAATGCCATTCAGAAAACCTGCTTCATACCACAGTTTGAACTATTACAAAAGCCACTGAAGAAGAACCACAGAAACAAAAATCTGGTGGCTGCAAACCTTTTGCCAAGCCTCCCCACTTTCATGGCTGACCCTTACACTACACGCTGTGGAGAGGCTAAGGACAAATTTGCCCTGTGCACCTTTTCTGGAGACTGAGCCACAGACCCTCCCACATCCACACAGTTATTGGGGTGGCATGTGATGATGCACATTATTTTTTTTTTCCCTTTGATGTAGTAGAGGCTTGAGAAGATGTAGTTGTACCAGGAAGATCACGGAATCAAAGTTGGAAAAGACCTTTAAGATCATTGAGCCCAACCGTTAACCTAACACTGCCAAGTCCATCACTAAACCACGTCCCTCAGCACCACATCTACAGGTCTTTTAAATACCTCAAGGGATGGGGACTCAACCACTTCCCTGGGCAGCCTGTTCCAGTGCCTGACAACCCTTTCAGTGAAGACTTTTTTCCTAATATCCAATCTAAACCTCCACTGGAGCAACTTGAGGCCATTTCATCTTGTCCTATCACTTGTCACTTGGGAGAAGAGACCAACACCCACCCCACTACATCTTCCTGTCAGGCAGTTGTAGAGGGCAATAAGGTCTCCCCTCAGTCTCCTCTTCTGCAGGCTAAACAACCCCAGTTCCCTCAGCTGCTCCTCATCAGACTTGTGCTCCAGACCCCTCACCAGCTTTGCTGCCCTTCTCTGGACATGTTCCAGCGCCTCAATGTCTTTCCTGTAGTGAGGGGCCCAAAACTGAACACAGTATTCGAGGGGCAGCCTCATCAGGACAGAGTACCGGTGGGACGATCACTTCCCTACTCCTGCTGGCCACACTATTTCTGATACAAGCCAGGATGCCATTGGCCTTCTCGGCCACCCGGGAACACTGCTGGCTCATATTCAGCCAGCTCTCAACCAACACCCTCAGGTCTTTTTCTGCCAGGCAGCTTTCCAGCCACTCTTCCCCAAGCCTGTAGTGCTGCATGAGGCTTGTTGTGACCCGGCACTTGGCCTTGTTGAACCTCATATAGTTGGCCACAGCCAATCCATCCAGCCTGTCCAGGTGCCCCTGCAGAGCCTTCCTAGCCTCAAGCAGATCAACACTCATGCCCAACTTGGTGTCATCTGCAAACTTACTGAGGGTGCATTCAAACAGAACCGGCCCCAGTACTGAGCCCTGGGGAACACCACTCATGACTGACTGCCAACTGGATTTAACTCCATTCACAACTCTTCAGGCCAGTTTTTTACCCAGCAAAGAGTGCGCCCGTCCAAGCCATGAGCAGCCAGTTTCTCCAGAAGAATGAGCTCAGGAAGGGCTTTCTCGGCAAAAGGTGTCTGCTGTGCTTTTTGAGATGGGAGGGGTATGACCTGACACAGCTGCAGCACGTGTGAGGGCTTATCAGGACCAGGAGGCCAGGGCACAGAATTTGGGACCTATGCAATTTTCTTGCTGTTTCTACTTGCAGTAGGCCAAAGAGGTTTAAGAGTGGCTCTTCCAGCACCACTTAATGGCATCACGCGCAGGCTTCACTGAAGCCCGAGGAAATAGTGATTAACAGTATTCATCCTGGACCAGGGTGTAGGCACTCCCCTCCTTTTTGCTAACCCTTAATGTATTCATTGCCTTATTTTCATACATGCTGATTGAATAGCGATTTATTCCTCTGGTACTAGGCTAGTCCCCCCCATACTAAATGTGAAATCTTTATTCTAACCAATGTCTAAATCATTGTTTTCTGGCGGCGCAGATCATGTGGCACAGATTATTAATAGCTCTGGTCTCTACACCACTTGACACGGCGCTCCAGCTGTCATTCTGCTCCCTGGCTCGTATGATTCTTGCACTGGTGAAGTGCCAGGCCCGGGCCGAGCCCATCAGTCACTGTCACCCAGCACCCAGTGATGAATAGCCCCGTGAGCGCCGTGGCGAGGCCCCGGCTCCCGTTCACACGCGCCTGACTTTTACCGGCTCCAGCACGCCAGCTGAGGCCGGTCCCCGTCGAGGTGGGCCGCGGCGACCTGGAAAGACCACCCCCCCCCTTCCCCATGCCCTGGATTAGTTAAAAATGAAACAAATCCTAATGCGATCATGTCACTAATTATGCATTTAATTCAGTTATAAGGAGCTAATGGCTCCCTCAGTGACAGCTTTTACTGCTAAAAGGCAATTCATTCCTGAAACTGAGAAATCTAATTACACAAAATGCTTCGTCCTAATCCTTTCAAAGAATAATCTTATTTGTAGACATTAACATCCCAGATGCTGCTGCTGTTTGTCCATTATGACAGTGTTTGTCCTGAATAATGTATAAATAGCTCTTTCTGGACAGTTGCATGTCACTAAATCAATACAATTTGCTGCCTTCTGTTACATTAAGTCAGCCTGGGCAAGCTGGAGAAAATTAACCTTTTGTTTCCCACTCAAAAGGGCCTTTGAAATTAGAAAGAAGAAAGGGTTGGAGGGCCTATGGGAATCATGAGGTCTTCTTTTTTTTTTTAAGCCTGCAAAGTATTCAGCAGATCCGGAGGGCTGGTGATGGATATATCTTCAGAAAAACTGGCAAAACATTTCCAGGCAGCAGGGGAGGCGCAAAAGGCAAAATTGTGTTCTGCTTTCTCGTCTCTTCCTTAAATGTTTCAAGTTCCTTCTACCGAAGCAGCTTAATTGTAGTAAATTCTCGCCGTAGTGTTTTGTTGTCAAGGGAACAGTACTGCTGTTAAGATGTTCCCTAGCAGTTGAGGTAGCTCCCACTGCTAGTGAGGCGGGAAACAGCCCCATGGAGTTGCCCTCTGCACAAAAAGCCCTTCAAACCCACAGAAAACCCTAGAGAATACAAAGCCTTTCTCTCATGCAGTATATAATTGAGAAGATGAGCTGAGGGCATGCAGCTTCAAACAGAAATACCACTGAGTACAGAGCTGGGTTTTGGTGGGCTTGCCTGTTTATCTTATGTATTAAGAAATAGCTGCCTGCATCTATTGCTGTGTTAAAGTCTAGTTTTAGAAGGAGAGTTCCAAATTTCCATGGGATGTCCTGGCAGCATCCCAAGGGACGCTCATAGGATCCCCCAAATGTCACTCATATTTATGAAAACCTCTGAGAGGCTTATTTGCAACCATAAACTCAAGCCCCACTGAAACCTCTCTGACTTTTCCAGGGACCAAGAGTGCAGCTGAGCAGTGCTCAGCATGGACAACAGGAGATGGCTCTGAGCAAAAAGGAAAATGTAGCTCCTACTGAACCCGTACCTCAACTCAAAGTAAGTATGAAGGGTACATACCCAGTGTTCCACTATAAAGCTACTAGGAAGCTAACTTATTGGAAAAAATCCAGTGCTGAGAAATTATGGCCAAGCTCCTCGTGGAGTAGAAGTGACACCTTCAGCGCTTATTCTGTCCCCAGCCTCCATGTGTCTATTCTGTGAGCTTACCAGCAATGTCCCTAATTGCACTGGCTTCTTGAAACAGCATGGAGGGAGCTCTGCAGGCAGAAGGACTGGGGGGAAATTAAGAAATAATCTGCTACTCAAAAAGTACAAAGTGCAAATTGGAAAACGCCAAGTTCCCCCGTTGTGATTGGGGTTCTGACTTAGTAGGAACACTACCACAGGCAATCTTCAGGGCACTGTAGGGGATGAAAAAGGGAGAACAGACCACAGCCTCACTAGCATGGGGGCACATACCTGTCCCTCAGACGCAGGCTTGCACAGAAGTGACTGCAGAAACACACCCCTTGCAAGCACGCAGCTCTAACAGACACTAACGACAAAAGAAGAAATCAAAAGCTTGCTCTTGGAATCAAAAATCAAATAACAGTCTCTTTACCCAGAGAAATAACCGTACGATAAAGCATCCACATCTGCCATCCTGTGAAAGGATAAAGGAGGGAGCTCCCTGAGGCTGCACATGCACCGCGTAGCATTAGGAGCATCCCTGGTGTGGTGATGGGGGCTCCTCTGACTGCTTCCGTACAGATAAACCACAGCTGGTGGCATTACCGATTTTCCTGCAGCTTCAAAAGCATTCTCTCCCTGTTTTCTCACTTCGCAGGTTATTATTTCTTTTCCATGCCCACCTGGGTTGCTTCATTTTACTCTTCAAGAAAATCTCATGGCAGGTTTCTCCTGTGAGGGCTGCAATTCAGCTCTCCGGGACTTTTTGCCATTCATGGCTTCCTGGACTACCTGATGGCAGCTGCTTTGCTAAATGGAGCTTCTCTTTCCTTCCTCATGCTACCAGGAAAGTGGATGCGGAGAGCTATCAGCACAGCTCCGTTTGCTGCCTGTGTTGCCATATTTCCATTGCTTTCCACGGAGATGGTCAGATTTACAGGGGCTGGGGGGTGTTACCTTTGGGGTCCCCTCATGAGAGCAGTGATTAACCTGCGACACCCCAGATTTCTTCTGGAAACATAGGCCTGTGAGGCAGGTGCGGAGCTGGCCTTGCACAGAGCCCCACATTTGCCCTGTGCCGGTGGCACCAACCTCTAACCTTAACCACTTGCTCTGGCTCGGACAGCGCACGGAAGCAGGAGATGGGAATAGTGCATGGCAATGGTTTTTAATGGATGGCACTGCTACAGAAAATGTGAAACCACTTCTTTAGACTCCCTGCTGTTACTGTTCTGTGGCTAGACGGACATAGATGCATAGTTATGTCAGGTCAGCACTTTCCACATGTACTAAATGTATTTAAAATATTCAATGTATCCATGTGAATATTTTTAGGGGGATTAATTGTTCAAATCTAAAAAGTTTATGCCACTCTAATGGACTACTAATGGAAGAAGCTTTTAAAAAAATCTCTGCATTGTTCTGAGACCGGACTGTGACCTAGCCACCAGGTATAATATGTACCAATATCTATCTTACACTGTGAAATTTAGATTGCAAATCCATTATGATAGAGTCTGTGTCTTTATGTATTGTGCGCTGCTGAGCAAGCTCACAGAGCTCAATAAATAATAAATGGTAGGAACTTGACCTTGAATATTAAACGTGATCTGGACGATTCTTCACCCAGGAATTCGGGTTCATTTTCCCCAGAAGCTTTATTCTGGGGACTGAGGTGCAGCTGTGACAGGAAAGCAAAGCTAGTGCTGTCCTCTGGCTGGGCTGGGTCTGATTTTGCGTCCCAGCTGTTTTCCTTGCTGGCAAAAGAGGAGCAACAGCACTGCCTGTGGGGCGGCTGGCAGGTCCACCGCTGCCCGCCTCCCCCCGGAGTCCCCAGCTACCTTTTCGGACAGCAGGTGCCTTACGGGCGAGCTCACCTGCCACAGGACACACAGCTTCCCACAAGATGGCTTTCAGATCCCTAGGCCAAACCATTCTGATGGGTCCTGGCAAGCAAATAAAGTTAGTAAAGCTGATTTGCAGTGTAAAACCCAGATCTCATACCCCTTAATCAGCTACAGAGAGAAAAGGCCATGATTTTCTCAAGCGAGGACCAAGTATTTCAAATATTCCTGGAACAGACACTATTTCCCTTTGATCATCTCACAAATAATCCCCCTATTGGCTAAAGAAAGACAGACATAAAACACAGAAGTACTATCTCCTGACCACAGTGGTTTGAGCGGGTGCCTGGAACCTCATTTAGTTATCAGGATACCACGAGGTTACTAATTTATTGCTGTTAGTGAGGAGGCCACATAGAAAGGGCTCCCTTAGAGCTCTCATGATAAATAACAGTTCCCTCCTGCTTAGTCAGTAACTATTGCTTAGTGGTGGGTTTAGTTTTCATTTAATTAAAACAAATTGGACATCACCTCTGGTTATCAGTAAGAAAAGAACAAGAAACTGGAAGATGCAGAATCAGGAGGGTGAGGAAAGAAAATTATGACACATTTTGCTTCCCGAAGGAGTCATGGGTCTTTGCAAAGGCTGTTTCACCCCTCATTGTATGCCTTGCCACTGTTTTTTTTGGTGTGGAAAACACTGATGGAGAGAAAAAAACATTCTACCCATGAAAGAGAGGAGGACTGGGGACCAGAGCGTGACACAGATGGTCTTAAGCTACTCCTGGGGTGATGAGAAGCTTACGGTACTTTGCTCACAAACGTTTGGGTAGCAGATGATTTCTCTATGTTTTACAATGCATGGCGTAATGGAGCTGGCCCTCTGTGGGGAAATGCTTTCTGCTTCTGAAAGACAAAAGCCTGCCATGGTAAAGCCAAGGGTTACTCCACCACCCTCAGAGCTGGCCCAGATGAGATGAGAACCATGTCTGCTACAGGAGGAGTAGAATTAGAGATCTGGAGCAGAAAGGCAGGCATGGAAGAATAAATAGCACATCAAGAAGTGATAACGTCTCCTGGTTAAAGCGTGCATTATAACTGAACTGATGGTCAAGATAAGGGACCCCCTGTTTAACTAGGCAAGACTTTTGACCTTTTGGGTGCACTTTGAGAGCCCATGGAGCCAAGACAAAGAACCGAGACCATCCTGCCAAAGGGGAACGCACAGACTTGTGTCCTTCCAGCGGTGCACATATGCCCAGGGACAGCCTCAGGAAAAAAGGAAGGTGGGAGCAAAGAAAGGGAATGGACGAGTTCCTGACTTTTCCTTCAAGGTTGCTCTTCTTTTGTTTCCAGAGTGGGAGAGCATTTACTGAGAGTGGTGTCAGAGGGTACACCTGGTGTTATCGTCAAGCATCTGAAATAAGAAATTAATATTACAAAGCATTTCCTGGTACATTAAAACCCAAGTCTTATTTCCATGCTGTGGAACAGCATCCAAAAGGAAAAATCTATCATGATGTCATTTAAGAGGAAAGTGAACAATATCTTTATTCTTCCCCAAAATACACCTAGAGAAGTTGGTCGGGTACTGGCTACGACATAGGGCATCCTTTCCAGTTGTACTTTCATGTATTCTTGGATTCTCTGCTGCTTAGACTGTTTTAACAGTCAGCGAGAAACAAGAATAAAATCATCACGTGCTCAACATCTCTTGTCAGGATGGGATGAGCAGCATCAGTTTCAGAGCTATCAAAAAACTATAGATTCACCTAAGAAGTACCTTTAAAATGTAAAATAGAAAATGTCGTGTTATTGCTCACCAAACAGTCAGAGCGGCAACGTTTTCATCCAAGCTGAAAACAGCAAAACGATCCATGCCCAGCACTGAGAGGCTTTGTCCCTTGGGATTGCCATTTCAGGTACACCAGAACACCAGGCCTTTTGGGCAGCCTTTAAAGGTGGCAAAGGAAAAGGAAAAGCAGCGTCTAGTAGACCACCATTAGCTCTGCTTCACCACTTGGTTCATTGGAAAGTTTGTGTCTGCCTGAGCAGGCCTGTGTGGTCAAGCAGAAAACACAGCTGAGCAGCAGGGCTTAGGCACCCCTCCATCACTGTCAATAAGTGAAATGGAGGGCCCTTACATCATTTCATTTACTATTTCAATGATTACATAGATCATTGCCTTCTCATTGTTTCAGTGATAGATTTAATTAACTTCCAATTAATCACAGAGGGTGATATTTAATGCTCAGCCCTGCACCGAGCACAGTGTCACAGACCAAAGAATATATTTTGAAGGCTTCAGTAATCAAGAGGTCATGGAAGATAGATGTTCTTCACCAAGAGAGAGAGAGAGAAGATGAATTTGTGTGTCCACTCTGCTCTGGCTAACTGTTTTAGGATAATTGTTTCACATCCAAATTATAACTTTCCAAAAGGTCCATCCATGCACAAAGCTAGATAAAAGGGAGGAAGGGGGGCAGGTAATAGGGTCACGTTATAGAGACTTCATAGGGCTTTAATTCCCATCTGCAGGCAGCAGTGATGTTTGCAGCTGCAGTGGTTAAGGCCCTGACAAATGGGCAGAAAGAAATTTCCTGTAAAAATACTTCGATTTAGATAGAATGACTTAAAAAACCAAACCCAAATCAATGATAAAAATGAGGGTTTCATTACACTAAGGATTACACTGCCTTTCTGGGAGCAGGGCGTCAACATCAGGGCATCTGCTGGTGGCCTTTTAGAAGGGGTTCAAAAGATTTCCATTAGAAAAAAATATCCTATTGTTTTAGGCAGAAATGTTTAATTGATAGCATTTTCCTGATATATCTAGTGAACATACTTGGGGTGCCTGTGCCACTCAAGAGAATTTTAGATGGTATGTATAACGGATCTGTTGGACATTAAAAGCTATTTTGTTTCTTTTTACTCTTTTGGCAGCATTCATGCCAGGCTTTCACCTGAGACAGCATCCAAAGTTACTACTGTAATACAAACAGGGACTGAGTGACCAAGGCTGAGAACCCTCTCTGTTTACTGGTCAACATCTGTCAATTCCAAAATTTCTGGTTGTGCAAGCTGGGGGACGTGCTCAGCGAGGCCAGGGCTTGCAAGCACGTCAGCTCTGCCCTGGGAGCCAGAGAACCTCCCCAGCTCACCAGTTCATAACTTTCCACGCAGCCAACATGCCCCCAAACCCCTGCAAGCACAATGCTAGTGCCTTAAAAGACTAATTATTTGGTCTGAGACAAAGGGTAACAGCACTGAAATAGCAGTATAAGGAGAAGCCAGAGAAGCTGGAAGGACCAGGAAGGAAGAGGAGACAGATGTGAAGGGAGAGAGCACTTGGCTCTGGTCTGAAGGGGCCAGAGCACTTGTGACAATAGCCACAAGACATTTAAAGAAGTCCCTGAAGAAGAGTACCTCTGCCTTACTAGAGCTGGTAAGGCAGACTGGTACAGAAATGCAAAGAGCTGTTGGTGTACGCACTGAACTTGCCCTGAGCATGGAGTTGGAATGACCTGGTCCATTCTTGGTTGCTCAGTCATGCTTTCTTCTGGCCTGAACAGGTCCCTGCGCCATCGCCTTCCTCACCACCTCCAGAGGCATGCTGCCCACTGCCCGCCTCAGCTCCAGTCCTACCTTTTAGAAATAGTCATGAGGGAGGGGGAATGTTTTCATAACAAGCAAAGCATCTAAACCCATCCTGTCTGGGGCAACTTATTCTGCAGTCTGTGGTCTAAAAGCAGATACGAGAAAGAAAGGAGTGAGTCCATGCTTGCCGAGAAACCTTCCCATTAAGGACTTGTCCCATGCTGGCAGCCCTGGCTAGCCCGACACTGTGACAGTAAATTCAGCTGTGTGCATGTGTATGCATGTGTGAGTGAGATGGAGAGAGAGCAGGAAACCTTCTAACGAATGCAGAGTATAATTCTTCCCTTTCCTTTCCTAGGGCTAATCTCTGAGTGCAAAGTAATTATCTTTCTCACGACTTTAAATCTCTCTCTCTGGTATATTCTCGCCTGTCCTACATGACTTTACAACTCCTTCATCTGGCACACAGCTGGCATGCCTCACGGTGGATTCCTCTAAAGAGTGATTTAAAGTTGCTTTCCATCAGTGTAAAACTAATGAGCAAGAAACATCTTGACACATGGTAACTGTAAGCAACACACTTGGTCAGCTGTGTATGAGAAAGACACCCTCACTTAAGGCTTTCCAACTGTTCTCTTACAAGCACTCACAAGGCTCAAAGCCCAGGATGCTTATTTATTAGTATCTTCACTTACCCAGGTGTCTCTTTTCAGATAGACACTCCTCACTTCCAATGCAGCTTCCCATCTGGAAGTACTGCTTCTCTCTCCCCCTCTGTTTCTAGCGATGCACTGAAACCTGTCAGAGTTTTAAATCACAGGACATGCTCACTGTTTTCAGTTTTGTTTTTCTTTTTTAAATTAACCTGAAGCTTTTTCTGTGGCACTCAGCACCGAGGTATCTCAGCACATTGTCACAGCAGTAGGGACACAGCCAGCCTGCGAGCTTCACCCCTGGGATCCCAGGTTTACCTCAGCTGAACTCAAAGTAGTGTGAAATTATTTCAGATTTACCAGGCACATGTGAGAAAAGAGTTTTGACCCCATCTAATTTATCTTCATTTTCCCCTGTGAAACAGAGAAGCCTGAGCAGAAATGAAACCTTGGACCAGCATTTTCTTACACAAATAACCAAAGTGAGACGCCAAGCAGGTTCAAGCCTCTGAAGGAAAGCATCCCCATTTACTTTAATTTAATTTAAATAACTGTTGGTTGTCAGGAGTTTCAAGAATTCAGCTCAGTGGAAAACCAGCTTCTTTATTTAGTACCCGGGTGTGATCTTGTGGTTGTTTTAAAAAACATGAATGCAACTGTGGTGATGATATATACTCACTCACTATTGGAACTATCTAACACTCGAGTGTTTGCAACTCCGCGCTTCAGGAACCAAATTTTTCATAGCCAGAATTTAAAAAAAATTGGCTGTAACACATTCTTAACACAAAATCATCTGCAGGGAGAGAATGTCTTCTCCTCATATGTGTGTAAGACCACTAAGTAAATAACAGGGGAGTCATAAGAGGGCACGGCACCATCTTACTTAAATAGATACAAGGCAAGGTTTGTAGGAACCCAAAGAGATGTACTTGTGGGAAACAAATAGAACAAAACAGAAAAAAAGCCTCTGTTCACAAAAGGTTTGAGGATAAGCTGAAGAAGAACTTTTGTGCCTGAAAGTTTGTCTGCTTTTTCAAAAACAGACTTCCTGGGAAGAGAAGCCTGGAATACTGTGCATGCCAAGCAGGCCAACATTATCAAACTACTACCAAACTCAACAATTTTCTTTAAAGTACTGGAATTTATTAGTTTGTACTTTACTGTGCACTTTCTGCCTTTCTTTCCAATGCATTCTGAACCTTAATTACAAATAAATGCTTTCACCCCTGCTCTTTGTGCACTCATGGCACTTCCAAAAACCACCCATTTATTGCAAATAAACAAAATAAATAACCCTGCAAGATCCATGGGCACCACAAGCAGTCTTCTCTACAGCAAGGCTGAGATGGGATCATCCACAAGGTGCTGTAACGTGCATCAAAGGCTGCAAATGGTAAAACTAGAAGAAACTGCCACCACAGAGAGCAGAGGAGCCAGAAAGGAGGTTCATTCTGCTGAACAACTCTGCTACCCCAGCTGAGAAGGCAGATCACATTACAGAGACCAATGGTCTTAAACAAATCAGTGAAGATGTCACTAGGAACAGGGAAAAGATTTCCGTAGTATTTCCACTCCTCCCAAAATTAAAGTGTATCCACCCCAGGTCTACTGAAAATAGATGGAGTCCGGATTATGAAGTTTGAGTGGCCTTTTCCTAACATCCCTCTCTTGCAGATGATGGCAATTTCCTATTAGCTTTGTTAACGCGTGAGCAGCTCTGTAGTTTGTCTAGTTTTCTGCTTTCTTCCTGCTCCCCGAAGGCTTTTTCCTATTCCCAGACAGAACTCCCTGCCTCTCAGATCTGTAGAAATTTTCAGCAAAAAGGGCATCCTCTGTGCTCCCCTAACACCATGGGAAAAATGTTCTCTCCATCCCTTGTACGAGCTACAAAGCTGGCTGCAGAGAGCAGTGACTTGTAATTATATTTAAACTTCTCCCACCCTGTAACATCTTAGCCTACATGCCAACCACAGCACTCACCACAAAATTGCCAAAGAAAAACAAACAAAGATCAGTCCCTCTGGCTTTCTAGCCTTTCTGCCCCATTGCAAAAGCACAGTATGAGCACTTCTTCAAAAGAGACTCCATCAGCACCGGGCAGACATTAAACATGGGGAGAGCGAGCACAGGCACATGCGTGTGCAGGCACATGCATGTGTGCACCACGCTGCCCGCAAGCGTCCCCTTGCCAGCGCACTAGTGCCGACGGGAGGCGGGTCTGGCTGTAAGCCTGGACTAGTGGAGCATCCTTCCCTTGTTGCTTCTATTATTTTTAGCAGCAGCAAACACAGCCCCAGGCCACCCGGCCGGGTGGGAGAGCTGAGTGTGCCTGGGGCTCTGGCCTCTGTCCCTGCCCCAAGGAGCCACCACCTAATCCAACCCAAGGGCAGGAAAAGAAATACAGGAAAGTGGTGCAGCAGCATGAAACCCCCTCCTCGCTTGGCAAGCCTGTGGTCAGGCTGAATAAAAACCCTAAGATTTCCAGTGTCCTGGTCATGATCCCTCTGAAATACTAAATGTAAGAAGATAAAGGTGTTTTTGTTTGGATCCTAAAGTACCTTCTGCACAGACGCATCAAGACACTCTAAGAACAAATCAGGTTTTCTTAGGTACTTTCTAACAAAGCTAAGTCTGCTTGCTAAAAGACTGGGCAAGACAGAGAAGTTACTCATATTTCGTACGATACTGCTACCCAGCTTTGCGAGCAGCAGCTTTCCCTAGGTACAACAGCATTCCCTGCAGGCTGGGTGTCCCCTGTGCTTTGCAGCGTGCAGGCAGTTCCTTTCCAAACAGCGAAGGGTTGTGGAAAGGAAGATCCAGATGTGTGGAAACATTGAGACATGTCCACACGTATCTAAACAGAGGCACAAAGAAACTGCTGACTTATCCAAAGTCATGAAAGCAGCCTGCGGCCAGAGTCTTTCCCGAGTCCCATCCCCATGCCTTCAACGCAGTGCTGTCCGGCTTCTCATCCCCTTCCGCAGACAGCAGCATGGGGTAACCACACAGCCAAAATGGAAGACACAATTTTAGATTTATTTTAAAGAGGTAGTACTGGATTTTGGATGTGCCTCAGCTTTGAGAGAGGGCAGACACAGGGAACTACTGTACTTAATGTAGTACAAGAGCACCATGGTGGGAGATGTTTTTTGCAAAGATCTACCCAGCCCTGTGCTAAGCCTGAGGTAGATGGTGTTTATTTCTGGAACCTGGCTAGGATTCTTCTCTGATTAACTTTCATTTTCTCTGGCCCAGTGTGTAGGGATAAATCCAGGTCACGCTCTCTGAAGGCAGATCGATAACTCAATCAGAAACGGGGAAGATCTGCGTTTGACACGCGCATTGTCAGTGATGGAATTCGTCGATGGAGCCAGCGCGCTCTTAGAGGGACCAAGGGTGGCAGTCAGGGCCCAGAGAGCTGTGGGAGGCAGGCATCCATCCTTGTTCTGACTACAGCCAAACCCTCTCAACAAACTCTTTTGGAAAGGCCTGGTATGGGTGTGGAGCCCAGAATTACCTGTATAGACACCGACACATACAGGCTGCTGGTGGGCAGCGAAACAATGCCACGGCACCATGTCCCGCAAGGACAGAAACACCCTGCACGAAGACAACTTGTCCTTCTTCCATGCAGGTGGCTGTTTCCCAAAAGTTACAAAAGTTAGGGGCAAAATCCTATTTGCAGTACAATGGTGCTCTGTAGAACTTGCTGAAAGTCTTGCTTCTTCCTTAAAAATATTTGGTGCGGGCTGCTGCTAACACTGCAAAAGATGAATTGTTGGTCAGACTTAAGGCAATTCTAAATCTCTCCAGCTGCCTATCTCTCCATTTAATTTCAGAAGTTATAAGACATGCAGGGTTCAAGGAAGACATCCCTAGAGCTGAATGCTCCTGGAGATGCAGGCAGTGAGGAGAAGTGATTTAAGTCCTAAGCAACTAGACCCTAATAACCTAGAGATTCTAGGTTTAAATCTCTCTCCTTCTCTGCAGATACTGGAATCTGCCTGTTCTTTGGTTGAATACTTGCTCTCCATTAGCAGTTAAACATCCTGAAAACAGAGAGAGAGCAGAGGCTACAGCATTCCCTCTTTTTTCCCCCCCGAGATGCTCATTTTAGGGGCGGACACTGGCTCCGCAGCACACAGGCAGGGGCAGCGTGGGTGAGATGAGCGTGTCCGCCCTTCTCCAGCCACGCTTTTCTGTTCCTTAAAAGCTGTGAGTACGAATCACATGGGGCAAAGTCCAGATGCCATAAGCAGTTGGGGGGATTTTGTCTATTCCAGGGACTTTGTAAGAGGACTGTCCATCTGAATGAATTAAATGTCCAGAAAGGATGTCAGGATGAAAGAAAAGAAAACAGAAAAAAAGTTTTCAATCCTTTAGGAAAGGAGAAAACACTTTACCTGTCCAGTACTGGAAAAACATTTTGGAAATGGATCCTTAACCTGCCTAATTGCCTTGAAAGAGATGAACACCAGACTGGCACCAATTCTCATCTCATCAGAGACTTCCCGCAGACCCTGCTCATGGAGGGCGCACCTGGGCTGCTCCACGACACCCCCCCGCCCACCCCAGGGATTTGGTCGGCATTGGATAGGTCTCCACTGCGCCTGTAGGGAGCACAGCTAAACCTACAGTTTAGACATGCCCATAAGAGTGCTGGATACCAGCGCTCACCACTTCTTTCTCTCAGACGGTCAAAGTCTCATCCTAAAAGGTCCCACCTCTTGGTACGGCACATTGCTCCGTTTCACTTCTTCCCAGTTTGGTGTCCAGATCTCCCTGACTCTCAGAGTACAAATCACAGACTGATAGACATGTGGGTAGGCTGGGAAGGAACTTTGGAGGCTCCTCTGCTCCAGACCTCCCTTCTAGTTCTCCCCAAACCACTTACAGTGTACATTTCCATCTAGTCGAGGGCGTTTTTACAGCAGCCCACACTACTGAGATGAAACTTTTCAATATCCCCATGACCTTACTATAGTTTCCTTGTAGTCTTCATAAGGTGCAGTTTTGTTTGGCTGCACCTTGTAACTCTACTGAATGAAGACCTTTTACGTTGGCGCATTTATTTTAACAAAAAAGCAATATATTTCTATATAATTATGTGGCCAACCCCCCTAGCAAATAACAAACAAGTTAAGAGGGCATCTGTCGACACGGTGTCTTGATGGATTTCAATCTTGCAACCTCTGCATCTCTGCCTCTGACTGCATCAGCTTATTTGGCCTAATTAACCTGAGTTTTCCTTGCTCAACAGAAATCATCCCCATGAAAAAGAAGTAGCTTGCAGATTCTGAGAAAGGTTTTTCTGGTTTGAAATATGAATGAGAACATGCCCCAGACCATCTGGTGCTGGCCTTAGTAAATTCCAAAATGGATTTATTACAAATTAAAAAGGAATTTTGGAAGTATATTTTTTTCAGCTCATTCAGGTGTTTACATATAGCTTGAGACTGCAGCAAAACTGTGGTGGTGTGCAGTCATTATTTGAACAAAGGTGTGTCCCCGCCCCCAAATCTTTCTCCAGTTCTAGTGATTAACACTAAGTGCTGGGGTATTGGTGTCAGCGTAGAGGAGCGGATATCATGGCTTCTCAAAGACAGCATTCTTCTCTCATGAAAACAAATGCCATGGATAATTAATCTCTGGACAGCATTTGCTGGGTTCAAGTGGGGAACAGAAGTACCTATGGAAGAAGTCAGCAAGGACCCATCTGAACAACTCAAAAAACCTGGTGGTTTACCTCAACTGGTTCCCATTTCATGGGTGACTGGATGAAATACTGGCACGCCGCACACTTGCTATCACTGCCCATGGCTAAGGTGCTGTCATGCAATGTCCCATGGTGGAGAGATGATACCTGATTTGCCACAAAGCAACTGCAGAACCGTGAGCAGCGTACCGAATGTGCGTGATGCCTCAGCTAGTACAGCTGGCTTAAAGGCAGGAATTATTAGCCTGAGCACCATGAACATTAATGCAATTGCACTGCTAATGAGACCTGAGTAAGTACCTCCACATGGTGACGTACCAGACTCTTTGGGGAGCTCAACAGCACACATGATTGCATGGCATAGACGTGCTTGTGTGATGCTCCCAGGACATTTGTTTGCTACAAGAACTTGCTGGAAATCTTCTTGTTTCCTTGCAGCTCAGTGATCCTAATCTGCCAATCTAGCAGCAGGCACTGGGTTTTACCATCTAACCCAGGAGCGAGAGCAGATTTGTTTCTCTGCTTGCTTGTTGTCAGATGACAGCAGCATTTGGCCTTCTGAGCACAAAGGAGAGAAATAAAGATAGTGGGAAACCAATCCTCACATACTCCGTTGCTGCAGGAGAGCTTTAAACTGGCAATTTGAAAAGCATAGTTCTGTTAAATAAATAATCCAAGAAATTGGGAAAGCTGATTTTCTAGTCAAAGAACAAACTCATTTCTGAGTAGTTTTATTCACTTGGGAATAGTGCATATTTAATAGAAAAGAAATCTCTACAAAAGCCCAGATGCAAGATTTACATTCAACTGAATGACAAAGGATACTGAAAAGAATTGCTACATTTTGGTGGAAATCTTTAGCTTTCAGCATTTGTGAATTCAGAAATACTTTCATTTTAAAAAAGCTTTCACTGAAGCATGGTTATCCCTAAAAAAATGAAAAAGCAAACTTGCTGAAAAAATTAATTTCCAGTGGCTCTGTTCTATTCCCTCAGGTCTTTAAAAATCTCAGATTGAAATGGATGAATATGCAAGTGCCACTTATTGATGGCCTCCCACAAGCAGTGAAATCCTTTGAAATCATTGTGGAGGTAATTGTAAAAGAAGTTATATGCATAAAATTACTTCTCTGGTGCAATACGGATCATAAATCAGTTCACAATCAATCTATCCACAACTATTTCAATCTAGAAGGTTTAAAAATATATATCTATACATAGAAAACCAAAGTTAAGCGACCGGTAACAAAGGGACTTGTGACTGAAAGATGTATTTCTCTCTTGATGCAATGCAGCACACAGGAGCTATAGAATATTTTCATATTCATTTGATTTAGCATGGAAACTCACTGGCTGAATTTTTTTTGTGTTACTTAATTACACCAACAATATGGTGAAAATATTTGGCCAACTCTAGCCACAGCAGTTACTGCTTTAGCTAAAAGAAAACGTAAGGTGAGCATGAGTGACCAGACACCAAGATCCCTGGATTTTATCATCTTCTCTTCCCGCAGCCACGTTAATGGTGGCCAGACCTCGACTTCTGCCTTGCTCCTTGTCAGCATCAGGAGCAGGTACCAACTGCTTCATCATACGTGGGATCAGAAGCACAGCCAAACCTGCGAGCAGCGCTAACCCATGTTTTGAGTACTTCTGTGAACAGGGTTGGACACAGGTGGGATTTTTTTGTTTGTGTGTTTGTTTCTGTCAGATTCTACTTCTGGGTAAGCTCAGAGGTATAACAATATTATTTTTTTTATTTTTTTCCCCCTTAAATCTCTTTGAAAGTCAATAAGCTACCCATACACAAGGGCTCTCACTGCTGCTTTACCTTATCATTCAGTATAATGCTGTAATTGGTTTTAATGAGCTGGATTACAGCTGGGGAAGAAGGGAAGGCATCATCTGCAGTTGAATCAGACAACCTTAGTGACGAGGGGAAACCTGAGTTTTTCCAAAGAAGTCGACAAGCTACACATTGCAAACAGGGGGTGTTGAGGCTACTCTCCAGCTAAACTGTTACAGATGCAAAATCTCTGAAAAGAATATGCTCCATTTAACAGATCCTGCCCTTCAAAACACAAGGATTTTCTAAAATTCACAAGAAGGAATGGTGGGGTTGGCCAAGATGAAATGTGGAGCAGGTACCTCCCCTCAGGTCCACACCCAAAATTTATTTCCCTTCTAACGAAAAAAAACCTTACAGCAATCCCCTAGATCAATTGCTTAATTTTATTAGTAGAAAAATACTTGAAAATGTGAAATATGTTCAACGGACCCTACGCTTAGCAGAGGAAGAGACTCTGCAAAAGGATATTTCCAAAGGACAACATGAGCGGGCACTGAGCAGATTCTGACTGTGTCCACGCACTTACAATAACAGTAGGTGAAATACATTATTAGTGACGGTTGATGTTGACTTTTACATTTTCCAAGGGTAAAGTTTATGACTAATGAGTCCCATAGTAGCCCCATGTTACAAGAAATAACACCATTATAATATCAAAGCAGTAACCAGAGCGCAGAGGAGACGGCAATATAAAGCTGGAATGGAATCGCGTTTACACAGTGGGTTTTCTCCCCTCTGCTTTAAAGAGATTGGTTTTAAATAAAAAATGAGGACATTTCACTTCAAAAATTATTTGGAAAATTACCTTTGGCCTACCTAAATTTCTCTGTCTTGCGTGCAGAGCAGAAAGGCATTGCTCCCCCTTACCTCCCAACCTGTCGGGCAGCACCCCTCTGCCCCGTCACTGAGCAGATGCCGCCACACCATGGACCCGAGCAGTTCCAGTTCCGAAGCACGGGGAGCCAAGCTCATGTCTCTGCTCCAAGTCAACGACAGGATCTAGGTCATTTGGCTCCCTGGCCTGTACTTTTAGAACTGGATGCTGTCCTTCTGCTCAAAAATAGCTGGTCACTGCTTCTGGATTCTCAGATTAAATGATTTGAGCTTAATAAATTTGATGGGATGCACTGGCCACTCGGACCAAATGTAAAAGAATCCTACCACCTACCCATGGATCTGTGGGAATTTCTTGCATTTCCCATTTCCAGCAAACGTCTGTTCATACCTTCAAGAAATGTCAGTGCCCTAGAGAGCTAAGGATGAACATTTACGCAATGTGCCCGCAACAAATCCTTCCAGAAAGTGGATACCCAACTGTCTCAACAATTTTAAAAGTCTGCATTTGCTTCTGTTCCAGGGTTCTTAATTTTTTTTTCTTTTTAATACCTGTAAATTATTCTTGAACATTTGCTTCTGCTAACTGGAAAAGATAAAGGGTGCCCTGGGTCTCTTCCCCCCATGCACACCCAATTTTTATTTATCTTTTTTCCTCTTTCTCTCTCAAATTCTTTTTGTTTGTCAAAACTATCTAGATACTTAAAGAATTAGTGTGGGCAAAAAAAGAAAATAAATTGTAATTCTTTTATGGTCAGCTTTTGAAAGTTGAAGCAGTTATGAGAATTATGTGTATTATGGGATAAATTATCAGAAAGAAAATGTCACATGGAGAAGCCTTTTTCCATTCCACTGCATGAGGTATTAAAAAGAGAGGAAAAGGGAAAAACCAAAGCCCAATCTGTTGAAAGTTTTCAAACCCAAATTTTCCATTTTAATAAGAAGAAGCTTATCTGATTGCATTGTAAAATTTCTTGTCGAGAGTAATCAAAATGACACATTCCTGTAAGAAATATAACTTTAAAACATAGTCCATAAAAATGGAGTATATAACACTACTGACAGTGTGATAAAACACTCACAGGAATGTTAAGATGCTCTTTGTACCGTTCTCTCAGCATTACCAACAAGCCTCCTATGATCTCCACATCATGGAAAAGCTGAGATTGATCATAATTAATTAGCTTTGTGCTCTATTTACTTATCTTGCTGACATAACCAGGACTGTTAGAAATACAAGTCATGCCCGCAATTGATGTGACTATGGCAGCAAGCCTCAGTCGTGCACAGGCCATTAAAAAAAAAAAAAAAAGAAAAATCTCTCTTTGCTAGTAGGACTTAGACTTCACCCCATCAGTCTGAGGCATCTCAGGGTTTGTTGTTAGGGGTGCTGGGGCTGGGCATTTGCCAGCCTGGCTCTCCCTGGGCACCCCCCCCAGTCTTGGGTGCAGCCCTCATCCTGGAGGATGCCCGGGAGGGCAGACACCGGGGCAGCGTGCAGCCCCAAACTGCTGAGCGCGAGCTCGTGAACCAGAACAGTAGAAAGGCAGACAAAGCTCAGTGCAACATTACCGACAGAAACTCCCTTATTTTACAGCATGTTACAAATGTTGGTGTTTTCCTTTAGAGCAGCTGAACTGTACAATAAACTCACGTGTTTTGAAGTGTAGGCTGGGACAACCTAGAAGTTTCTATTCCATCTTTCATGGTTGCACTTTTTGTTACTGCTTTTACACAGCAACGCTCCTGCTGGCCTCAGCAAGTTTAGAAGTTCATACTTTTTCCACACACACTCTTGTTTTAAAAAAGTGCTTGCATGAATATCCATGGCAATAAAATACACACGTCAAATCAAACAAAACCTCCAAGCCAAGTAAATACTTCCTAACGCCTTTCCCCCGTCACCTGGGCGATGCTCCTTATGTGACACGGGCGGCTCCACAGAACGCAGCCTTCCCCTCCTCAACTAACATTACCATTGCTCAGCTGAATAAATAAATTCCTTCAGTTCACTATTTTTATCTTGGGTCCACATCCATTCCCAGAGATCATTCCTCCTCTTCCCCTCTTGCTACAGGGCTTTCACAAGCTCTTTTTGCAGGAGGCGCTCGGAGCCCCGGCCAGCCCAACCCTAGCCTTTCCCAAGGGCTGTCCCTCTTTTTTACTTCTCAGAGTTATCATCAGGAAAGGAAGGCAGGAAAATATGTACAGCTGGTCAGGGTGGCACATCTTTTGACCCATTTTCAACCATTTTGTTTTGTTTTTTTTTCTTCTGTTATTTTAAGTTTCCAAACCGGTCATTACATCCACTTTAAAAAACTCCTGGAAGCACACCAAAACAGGACTTGACTGCTTTGCATGATTTTCCCTTATTCCAGCTCAGAGTCTACCTAATCAGATCAGAACTCTTCAGAAAGGAGCTGAAGCTGCTGCTTAAACTGCTGGCATCCCCAGGGGGATGGATCAGACACCTCTGACAAAGTCAGTGGGTGACTGCCCCCTTACAGCACGCCCTCCTCAGGTTTATCTCCTTGGCACACGTTAAGAGGCCCCTGCTTGAAAGCTCAGAGAGTACCTGATTTTTGATTTCAAAATATCAGTGCCTTAGCTACGAAAGTAATAAGACGACGGGCGTCTGACCAGCTTTCCAGTCCTCATCAGCCACCTCTTTCCCACGGCACCTCCCTTTCCCTGTCTCCTACAGGCCGTATTTCTCTGACAGCTCCCCACATGTACGACAAGGCTCGGGCAGGGGAGGAAGCAGGGCACCGTCAAGCTGGTTTCGTTCCTACAAAGCCGACTGTCTTTTCCAACAGCTGCAAATATCACAAGGAAATTAACAGGGCAAATTAACTGAAACACTGTGTGCAATTCATCTACCATTTCACTTGATTGACATGCGTATCCACCCACTTACTATTACCCTAATGAAGATGCCATAAAAACTCTTAGTTACTTAAAAGCCAGTAATTAGTACAGTTTAAGCATGTATAAACTCAGGAGCTGTCACGCTACCCACCCAGTGGGGTAGCTATTAGCGAAATGGAAATAGGGAAGGCCCAGCATGCAAAACAGGGACTGTGTGATCTGAATAATTCAACTTTTGTGAGCAGTGGCACACGGCAGAGCCTGACGGATATTCCCATCGGCAAGGGGCCCGGCCTCGTGCCTGCTTTTCCAGTACAGTTTAGCGCCGGGTTTGGCTCCGCACAGAGCCCGCTGCTCTCTGGGGCTGCTGGGGCAATGCAGAGGCGCAGGCAGGGGGATGCTCTGCGGCGCTGCCATCAACGGAGCTCGGGCTAATTATGTGGTTTGAGGCTTAAGCTTTGTTGTCAGTGAAGATTTATAAGATTAACCTCTTTTTCTCAACCCTTCTCCCTATTTCCAGACAAAACTGAGTTAAAAGCGCCCGTCAGTAATGCGTGGGTAAGGATCCATCCAGGAGTGCTGGTGCTTATCCTGGGAATAGCCATCATCTCTCCTAAAAAATTCAGAGTTGAAGCTTTCCATGAGAAACTGCTCTTCCACTAGCAGAACTTTTGGGGAAAACAACTCCCTACCACCTTGCTTAAAAAAAAAAGAAAATCCTCAAACTCAAACTGTTCCTGGTTTTTCAGTCCAAAATGACTTTTTATTTTCCACTAGCAAAATGAGGACTTGGAGAGTAAAACCATTCCTACGAGCCTTGCCCTGTCGTGACATAATGCAGTAACTACGCCGCTGTGATAGTTTGATAGATCAGATAAAATCACACAGACAGACTGTGACACCACATCACGCTAGGAGCAGGTTATCTATCACCCCTTCGCAAAGAATTCTACTTCATTAAACCAGATGGTGCTGTATTAATTTAATTTGAGTGCCGCATTAATTTAGTCCACCCGTTCGCTTTACAAACTGAACCCACATCAGTTCTGAAACGACGACAAGCTTGAAACAGCAGATCAGCCTCGCCAAGGTGGGGTGGTATGGCGGGGAACAGCCTTCCTACACGCCACAGGTGAGCGGCTGCTGCCACGCAAACTCATCGTCAGCCTCACCGCAAATTCCAAAGCAGCACTCGAAGTGTGAAATCTCCGGACTAGAATAGTCCTGAACATTTGAAACATGGATCAGCCTCTGAATTATTCAGCTGAGTGTGTTCTCTTGCTCTCATCTATAGCAGCCACAGTGTTCAGAAATGGTGCTTTTTGAAATAGGTCAAAATGTGGTTCGTTGCCAAGTCAGTGTATTTGTTTTGACTTTTTTGGTGTTGTGGTTTTGTTTTTTTTTTTTTAAAAAAGATGACTAATATAGAACCACAAAGATCTCGCAGAATAAACAAAAGAAAGGTTTGAGGTTTTTTAATAGAAAATTTCGTAGTGATGATTAGCAGGCTGTGGAACTTTTACTTTACAAAGAGACACTATAAAGGAAGTGGCTGTTTATCCAGTTCCTGGGAAAATAACTAAATGCTGGTTGGTATTTATTCAGCTGAATTATTAGAATAGCATTTGCTCCTATGCTTAAAGTTGTGTCAGCATTTCCATTATGAATCTTAGCACTTAAGGAAATCAACCCAGAAGCAAATTGGTTAATAAATAAAAATAACCCCAATAAATCAAATTAGCTTTTTATAAAGCTAAATTGCTTTTTAAAATTCTGACTATTTAAAAAGATATTGAAAAGAACAAAGAGACGCTAGTAACAAACTGTACCAGAAAGCCTTCAGGATGTTTTCATACTGATAAATATATAAAATGTCCATTGCAAAGCAGTTAATATTTTTTTCTCAGTTCCTATCAGAATAAAGACAAAATTAGGAATGATTTCATGGACAATTTTGTCACTTTGAGGTTGTTTTCCTATGTAAGACAGAAATGGATTATACTATAGTCCATTATTTATACTAAATTTCTGTATTTTTCATCTTTTTTTTATTAGAGGCTGATTTTCCATTATAGGATTTCAGTGAACTGAATAGCTTGATAAGGATTTTGACTAATATGATTAAAAAGCCTTTTCTCAATAATTACAAAGTACTGTTTCATTTGAAAGATATTGACACTCTCCCAAATATTTAAAAAATAATAATTTTCAGTCACTATAAAAAATTGCTGTATGCTTCCACTCAGGCAATATGTGCGTATCCACACGTTCAGTCCTATTAAATTGAGGCTACTCTGGTGTGCAAAGTTACGCACTTGAACAGGTTTTTGAAAAATCATCTGCAAGCAATAGCTACAAAGCCCAAGTACTGAAACTGCTAAATCTCAACGTACAGCAGGATCTTTGCCAGACCCGCATATACGTTTTCCACCCCCCAAAACACCAGCACCCTAGCTAACCCAGGTGCAGAAGGCTCAGATTTAAAAATAGTAGGATTAAAGCCCTGATAATCTAAGATGTTTCTTGGGATGCCAGGCATCATCAGCTGATCATGAAGTCTTCTCCCTCTTCCTTGGCCCCATGTCCCACCCGCCTCATCGTCCCTAGTGGGAGATGGCTTTTTCTTCTCCGGCATTTAGGTATCTTATAATACCCCTCAGCACGTCCCCCTAATGATATTCCCTCTTGTTTTGATGCCAGTACTTCCTTCGCTCAGTAAGGACTGCCCACAGAGTAGCCCGCAGGACAAGAGAGACAACCCATGGATGTCGCTGCGTCAGCATTGCCCATAGCTTGCTCCAAACCAAAGCACAAAAGCCCTAATACTTGTAGTTACAGAAAGGTTCACACACAGGACAAACGCATTGTGCTGCCACAATATACACCTTGTTGTTATTGATAACATTATTACATAGCCTAATGCAAAGCTATACCTCGCCATTCATGAAACTGTGTTAACAAAATCATTTGTAACATTGGTCCTGACATCCTTGGGATTACGTTTAATGTGTATGTGACCTGAAGTAACCTCCTGATACATGATCATGATACTAAGCTGTTTATTTATTTATTCTTCCTTATTTCAAATGGTGAAGATGATTAATGCCGCTACCTTTACTGCATTGACCTCTGCTTTCTGGGGGCTGTCCTTGAAGGACATCCATTTGAAGAAAACGCTGATAAATCTAATCTCTCCTCGTCAGGCTATGCAAATGATGACTCTATTGGAACCTGTGAACACCTACTTCATAAGAGAGGAAAGCCGCTGGAAGAGACTTAGAGACTCCAGCGGATACAGCAATAATCCTTATAAGGGAAAAATAAAAAGCTCCTATAGCCAACTGTAGAGATGGAAAACACTACATCTTTGAAGAATGATACGACACAGTTCAGCTGATAGAGAAGTAACACACAACTGGGAACCTGGAAGTTTCAGGATATTGTCTTGAAGATGAGGATGACCTGGGGAGCATTTCTGGGCACCACCAGCAAACCCACAGGTTTTACGTAGGCAGTACCTCCATATTTGACAGCTGTTACTGCAAGATCTGGAAGAACATTTTGTAGGCAGATTTCTCCATTTCCTGTGCCCCCACCCTCCAATTCTCAAGCAGATTATGATTTTCTTGGACAGCATTCATCCATCAGAATGATTCACCACGCAGTTCCTGTGAACAACCCCTGGTCTCTACAGAGTTTCTCAGCAGTTTAGTTAAAGCTAGACTTGACAGCATCCCATTTAAACATTTGTGGAAAGCATGTCTGAGGTTTCCCTTGGGACACTTTCTACGTTTACTGACACCCTCTGCTCCAGACTCTGAACACGCTTTCTGCAAAATCAATACCAGCTGCAAAAGCACCCAGTCCTTTACCAAATACCCATTTGCAAAGTCATAATTTTGCTCTCAGTAAGTTCATGGGATTGTATTTTAAGAAGCCTGCATGAATTTAAATTTTGTTTTCTATACACATCCACACAGATGCACTGAAGGTGAAAACATAGCTACAACATGCTGTAATTTTTATGTTGGGAAGGCTTTTCCAAATGAAGGAGTTCTGTATAAACTGCAAAAAGCAGACAGACTAGATGAACGTGGTCATCTCTGGTAAACAGCAGCATGTGCTAAGGCCAAGTAGCAGGGCTATTGTCGCCACGGTGTTCCAAGCGTATAAATGAGGTGAAGGTAGCAAAATGTAGTATCTTTTTCATGTATGACTGAAATTTGTCATGGTTTTTCCAAATGTGTCAGTTGTTCTTAGGAAAGAATAAAAAATAAAGAAAATCTGCATGCTTGCAGATGAGACCACTCCTTGTACAGACAGGGCATAAAATGCCTTCTGTCTTTATTTCTCTCAATGAAGAACAAGGGGAAGGGTGGAAAAGATGGGGGCACAAGTTAATTGCTCCTCTTTGACTGGGTCATGCTTACCTCTAATATGTAATGTAGCTTAATGCAGCGTACCAGTTAGGATACGATATATAAGAAGGAGCTAGAACTACTAGCCAAAATTTGTTCCAACCCAAACAAATTTAAGGCTGGATTGCATATTTGGTCAGCTAAATTATGTCTGTATTTAATTTGCACATGCCTGTGTGTTTCTCTGAGTCAGCTGGACTAAGAAGTGAGACATTATAAGAAAGCTTGCTCTTGTGGTATTCCCAGCTGACTCAAACGTAGGTAGCATCCCGACCTTCAGAAAAATCCACTGGGTGAGATTTCCCACTCGCTTTCCATCCCAGCTGAGGAGGTTCCAGATTCAAATGAGGTTCCAGGTGAAATAAGAACAAGAACTTGACACCTGAGCCTGAAGTGCACTGACCCAAAGGGAGCCAGCGGAGGTCACCCCACGCTACACCTCCGCTTTCTCAGAAGAGGGACACGCCGGGGGGACCTGCCAGGGATGCTGGAGGTCCGGGTCCCTGATGGGACTGAACATAACCCTGCACGAAGGGGACAGCTTGGCTCCTGTGTTTGCCCCACGGTCCTGCATGAGCCCTCTTCTGACTGACGCCATGCACAGCTCTTGCGCAAAGAGCTCTGCACAGGGCTACATGTCACCTTTCAACCCCTGTGACTGCTGTTAGGGACACTTAGCAGCCTCCAGAGCGACTGCTTCGCTCTCCGTTTCTTACGGACAGAGTTTCTGAGCAGTGCGCTTCAAACTTTTGAGGTTTTGCGTTGTTATTTCAAAGAATGAAATTACCTGTCAGGGACATTTGCCATATATTTTTACCACCACAGCAGAACTATTTTAAATACTACTAGATTATTAAAGTTCTCCTTCAGGAATACTTCAGAAATAATTTTGCTGCCCTCTAGCCTACTGTTGAAATCTCTCTAGCATGCCATCATTATCCTTCAGGAATGCTTCTGAAATAGCTTTACTCTCTTTACTGTCCTTTTCATTACTATTGAAATCCTTCCAGAATGCTAAACTTAACCTTCAGCAAGATGCCAGAATAACTTTCACATTCTGGAAGGGTTTCAGTACTGATTTAAAGGATATCAAAATGCAGTTTTATCTCTTTTTGTTGTTGTTTGTTTGTTTCAGAGTAAGGATTGTGCCAGTAAAAGATAGATGTATGCACTTCACTACGTTGTGTTTCGTGTTTATATAAACATGTATAACACTCAAGCTGCAGGAGTAGTGGCCCTGGAACCCAGAGAAAGTTATTTTTAAAAAGAGCTTCTAAAAATTGCCAAAGCATGAACTGAGGTGACAGCAGGGAATGTGGTTTTGTTTGCTTAATGGACCTGCAAGTGAATTCTGCTGATCTTATTCTGACAATGAAAGTTTTGAGGGCATGAGCCAGCTTCTTTGATTAAAATAAGAAAGATCACAAACCTTTGCCCCAAACTCTGACTGAACCCAAATTAAATCTATTTTGAGGTGTGAAAAGTTCCTTTTATTTTTTGTCGCTGTGCACGTCTGGGTTCAGCAGGGGGAAACATTCAAATACTGCAACAAAGGACCATGTCTGTAATGTTTCCAGCTCAACAGAATTAGAAAATCCCAGAGTCCTGGGGTACATTTCTAACAAACTCATGAGCACCTGAGATTATTTAGAATGTCCCATGTATCTGATACAGAGCACTTTCCATTCTCATTAATTCCCTTCATTCAGGCCTCTGTATTACATCAGACAAAAATATATACCAGCCGGAGATTCCCATGGCTTATCTACAAGCAAAAAGCAAACTTGTACTATTTTGGCAAACAGCAAAAAACTTCTACTTGTGTTTGGTGGGGAGAGTGTGGAGCAAGCTAAAACCCCACCGCTTGTGTGGTTTGAATTGAGTGCTAGTGAAACACGAATGAGAAGAAACATTCTCCTCCAGCTTGGAATCGCCCTCAGAAAAGCGAGGGGCATAAAGGCATCACGCATCTTGGCTCCTCCTCCTGGTTAGCACGGTGGTGTCTGTTCAGCCTCCTGTCTTTTATGGGACCTATTCTCAGGCTCATCACCTTCCCCAGGCATCGTGGCCTTGTGGGGGCCCGTAGGTACCAAAGGGCAAAAGGCAGTTCAGCATCCTTCCTGAACCCAGCAGGCTCCATAATAGGGCCCTTATTTAAGAGTGAATAATTCTGGTGGTTGCTGGCATTTTCATGCTCTGGCATACAATCCTGGCTCTGCTCAAGTCTAAAGCTCTGACCAGAATCAACAGACTAAAAATGAAATTATGAATACCTAAGCACTCACTGTTTCTTTGCCTCCTTCTGTTCAAATAGATTTTTGTCCACCACTGATTTTTCCGTTTTTCTCTGCAATTGCATCCACAACTAGTGGAGATCAGCTAGGACTGTGGGATCACTTGTACTTCTCAGCAAAAAGCCCAAAGAGGTTTGATTTAAAACAAAATCTCTTTAAAAGATTCCCTACTGTGTCAATAAAAATTCTTACTAAACTTTCATAAAGTATCCAATGAATTTTTTTAAAATGGATTGTCATGAATGGAAGCCTGTAGCTAAAGCAATATACAAATGCGTTGATGTGATTTTTTGTGAACACCTTACATGAATATTTGTAACAATACTACTACGTGGCTTAGAAATACAAATTTGAGGAACCTGACCACGTTTCGTCTTTCTGTCTTAGAATAAAACCAAGACTGTACATTCTGCACAGGAGAGTCAACGTGCCTATCCTCCTCTAAAAACCCACAGGCAACAAGGCTTTTACCCCTGCATGAAGGTCAATCCCAGGCACAAGGTTGCCTGCTGAATGACCAAGCTGCTCTGAAAAATACCCCAACTGTGCCTGTCTCCACCACGACTGTGCTTTGAGGTGGTGGGCTCATTTTAACTGAGAACGTACCTGCTTGCAGGCAAAGGAAGCACCTACGGCAGTGTCCAACAGCAGACGTTTCAGTACAGCTCACAAGGTCCTGCTCCCGCAAAACGCTCGAACACAAGCTGAATGCTAAGTGAGTGAGACCTGGGGACTGAAGTGAGAAAAAGTCTCCACTTCACACAAGCGTTTTGCAGGATTAAGGTCTACTCAAATGATATAAATGTTCTCTCCTCTCCAGATCATGAAACTGCCTCTTGGATTCAAAGAGAACTTGCAATTGTTTGCTTTATTTCATAGCAAGGTCATTTAACCATTGGAGGCAAAAACATTTAATCTTTCCCTTGTTTAGTATTGCACCCCTGATTTGTTTTTTTTACAGCGCTGTTGCTGGAAGATGTAGAATACAGCGGTAAAAGCAGTCTTGATCATATTCCCCACCCCGCCACACATTTACACTCTTTTCCAAATTTCCAGTTGTGAATACCAGCTATTCCTCATCACAAGGGGACCTTTACTACAACAAAATATTATTTTAAAGCCATACTAACAGTAATTAGAGGCGATTGAGTTTTATCAACTAACACAAACTGTGGGATTTCAGACTTGGATTTCAGCTGGTATTTTAATGAAGTGTGCGCTAACAACACAAAATCTTCTGTCACTCCAGCAGCTGAGTTTCATATACAGACCTTTGATAGGGAGACCATGTGTTAACACTCAGATGGTTCCAGCACATGAGCGCACACACCAGCAGGCCATAGATCCATCACCCAGGTCAGTTTTCTACCCCCCTTCCCCACCCCAGTGAATGATCTGATGTGGCAGGTACGAGCTCTTGTTCAGGCCCTAGAAAAGCCGATTGCAAAACACGACCTTTTCTGTTCCAGCCCATACGTCTGTGTTCCTAGCGTGGCACCCGGTATTTTTGCCCGTTTGTACGCACATTACAAATGCTGTTGTTTGCTATGGACATCAGTCACACTAGGACCGATCCTGTGTCCATAAAGACAGAGGAAAATTTTTCCACTAACTGAAGTGAGTGACTGGATCCTGTCCCTCACATTGCCACTGCAGACGAGACCAAGTTCTAGACCATCATCAGCCTATGGTGTCTTTTAGATTTCATGCTTCTTGGATCAAATCTTTAGATCAACCTGGTTTTGGTCTCCTACGTAATGTTTGATAAACTTTCTACTGGCTAGAAATATTTCACTGTGGGGGCTTCACTGAAAAACCTCTAAACATGTAGCCACCTTGATGGGAAGCAGGTATTTAAACTCAAAGTACCCAGAGGAAAGAGTCAGGAATGGACAAAGCTCTCATCAATACTTAGTAGGTCCCTGCTCTGCAGACAAAATGTTCTGAGCTTCTGTGAAGATTTTCTGCAATTTTGCACAAACATTTAAAGGTATATTTGTGATGACCTTCCCTCCTCTTCCAGTTAAGCAGATGATTTCATATCACACCGTACACATTATCACAAAAATTCAAAGCATGTATGATCATTTTATCTTTTTTACCTGTTTGTGAAACAACTGGTTAGTACATTAAGTCTGTAAAGAATGACAGTGAAATTATATTTCACTAAAGCAAAGTCTCATATATTTCTTAAAGGCATCAGAAAACACACAGGCTCCTTTAGACAGGTCTGTTTCTTCACTGAGCATGAATTTTATCATTCAACTTCAATTTCTGTGGGTTTCTCTCCTTTATAGCTCATCTTGACACAAATCGCAGAAACTAACTGGGTTCTGATTTTGATGAAGATAAGGCTTTCTTTTTTAAGCAGCTGACCATAAATGATCTTATGAACTTGAAATTGAAGATGAACTACCAAGCTCATTGGTACAACAATTTGATTAACTTGGAATTCATTATCTGTAGTAGTATTGCTATTTGAATAATTGCAAATTATGCCAGAGAAAAGCAATATGACTTTGCTCAAGTTTAAGCTTTGCTCTTTATAAATGCGAGATTGGTGCTGAAGATGAGCTACTCAATTGAATTATACCATAATCTGATTAGTCTAGGACATACACCTATTATATCAGCCTTCTGAATAAGCACAAATGAGGCAAGGAAACCTCCCTTTAATTTGTTCTGATACGTAGCATCCCAACCTGTTTTAAGGCTGAGACAGCTTTCTCTTACCTTAGCAAAGCTGTAAGTGTTTTTCCTAACAGACATTGTTGGTGACGCTAATAAGCATCTCCATTCTTTGGACTTTTCTGCCAACCAGGTCAGATGTAGAGCAGGGAATAGCCCAGAGATCAAAGAGAGGAGGATTTTGGAGAAGAGAAAAAAGGTGCTCACTTCTTGCATGGCCCAGCAATATGATAGTGGAGAATATTTTCTGTATGATTACAGAAAAGGTGGAGCAAAGTTTCAGTTGATAATGCCTGTATGTACACTCAGGGCAGGTCATTGTTCAGATTGGAAACACAGAAGCAAGATTCTAACTCTCAGAAGAGCCTGGTACTTTCCATCAGGCAGACTGGCAGCTGATTAACTAATTTGTTTTAAATGAGAGCTTGATGAAGGTATGACTAGGACTACTACCTGTAAGAGCCATAACTTGGATGCAGCGGCTTGTAGGACTCTTACAGCATGATGCTTCAGCCCTCAGTACTGAAGGACATACGATGAAACGATTAATAGTGTTTTAAAGAGAGAGACAGGCATGGCCTCAGGGCTCAACAGTGAGAGGTGATTTACAAATTACTCCATTAGCTGGCCTTGAATTAAGAGCGAGATTCTTCGGCATGCTTTCCTGACAGACACAAATGAAAACAGACAAACCGGTACAGACTAACAGTACAAGCGTTCTTAGGCTGCAAGTTCTCCTGACACTGACAAGAAATCTTGAGAGTATTTCAGATATCAGCTTGAAGAAGTTACAGTCAAATACATTTTGAACCTTTGTTACTACAGCATCTGTGCAAGAGGAAAACATTACTGAGAACAATGTCATTCCATTGCTTTCCTTCCCAAACACACGTAGGAAGATGGAAAGTTATTCTCATGCAAATGCACTCACAGATTAAGTTGGATGCCTGCTGTCCTACAAGAAGAATTTGGAAGATCAAAGAATTCAAATCAGTTTTTCCCAGGAAGGAGATGTTCAAAGTTAAGTGGGTGGACAGAAAAATTTAAGGAAGCGTGAACTTTTGCTCAGAAAATTTAGCAACCAAGGGATGGCTGGAGAGATGGACATACAAACAGACCAACGAGTACAAATACTCGACACAAATAAGCATTTCCGGCTGAAGGCCAGAGTAGGTGATCACAATAGTCTCTTTTTGTATCCTAATCTGCAAGCCATTTATATGCATGCAAATAGAGGATTTGCATATATAAAGATGGTTACATGAGTATATAAACCAGACTCTGTGACAGCGCGTAGTTTAGCACACTTAATTCTAGTAAACTGATTTCTCATGCTTTTATTTCCTATGTGGTGTTCACAAAAATGCAACTTGTTTGGCTAAGTATTTCAAATGTAGTCAGAGGAAATTATCTTAGGACTATATGGTGGTATTTTTAGTACCTCTTATCCCACCAACCAGGAACCATTCAGTACTGGTTGCTTCAGTGGGTTACCCTATTATTTAACAGTTGCAGTACAGCAGTCAGCTCTCTTCAGCTTCTTTCACTGTGACCATATTTGTGCCAGGAAGAATGTACTAGATGATACTTAAATGACAACAATCATTTCACAATAAATAATCTCTTCTAAGAACTTGTCTTTTTTTTCTTCTTCTGATTGCATGGTGAGTTTTTCTAATTGTTCAAAATCAGTTGACAAAATTATTTACTGAACATCAGTAATTATAATGTGGTATGCAAGCAGCAGTGGTAAAATGCAGTTCATCCTTTAAATCACATCATCTTGTTTCTAGTCTCTTTCTGAACCGCTATAGCTCTTCTGAGTTGGTTCTTCTGTGAGTCAGAGCCACATGAAGAAAGGAAAATGTTTCACAAGGATTTCAATATTTTTGAAATTTGTTTTGTTCCAAACTGGAAAAATGTCAAATACTTCTAAATTTCCACATAGGAAAATAGTAACTGAGAATTAGTTTAGGGCCGTCCAGTGAGATGTTGGCCTCAATAAGTTATATTACCTAAATTTACTTCCTAAGCGTGGAGAAATTAAACTTTTGTTCCAACTCATCTGAAGCTCAATAGGAGCAAAAGAGGAAGGATGTTTGCCAAGACCTGCATGTACCCCTGCATATGAATGAGATGCAGGAGATAAGATTTTAACATAAATAAGCAAGGGTAGATAGATTTCAGAGACTGTCCTGCAAGACGTACAGGTCAAAATAAGATGACAGCCGGAAATTATTTTAAATTACAAGGTGCCCATGTTATTTCACATGGCAGAGCTTTATGTTGCATGGCTTTCTACATACCAGCATCAGAAGGATGTAACTGCTGGCAGCAGTAGGACATGCTGCTTGGTGGTCCGTAGAAAGGCCTTTCAAATGGAGAACAAAGGTGCCTCTCCATGGGTTTGATACCTCTCGATCTCTTTTAGAAAATCACGTTATTCACTGATCATATGGTGAAATTTTTTTTATAGGAGGACCCAAGTACCTGGATACAGGTGATAGATTTCTTAAAGGAAAACTTTAAAAGACAAGAAGAACGATTGCAATGTCTTTGTAATGACCTAGGTAGATATTATCTACTAGTCTTTCTAAAGCAAATTACTACATGGACTTTATTCGCAAAACAACTAAAGTCTCCAACAATAAACTGAGCAAGAGAAAGAAAACAGAAACAGGGAACCGTCCTGTAAATATACATTATCAATTCTTCCCCAGAAGACATTTGGAACCTTTATGATAGCAAGAGCATCAAATTTCTAGTATCTTACTTGAGGTAATGGTAAAAAAGGTACAATAAGAGAAAATACATGCATTTAAAAATAAATTTTTTTTTGTTATTAAAAAAGGAATAACTCCATTGTAAAAAGAGTCAGAACTTAAGGAAATGAAAATAAAATGACACCAAAATAAATGCAAATATCGTGATAAAAAGGAGCAAATATTTTACAAAACAGCCACAAAATGGTTGCGATTGATAGCCAATAAGCTTATGACAAAGTCATTCTTTTCCACTGCAGAAGAAAATACTCATTAATGAAGAATAATGCCCTGAAAATGTGATGTAAGTGCAGAAAAGTGGTGTTTATCTTTAGCTTGTGATGCTGACATCAACAATAGAGTGCTCATATTAACCCACTGCCCTTAAAAATAAACAGAAGTGCACTTTAATCTTGGTGTTTCTACTTTTATCTGAGATTAGTCCCTCTGCTTTGTTGAACTACAATTAAAGGGGGAGAAAACATGTAGAAATTAAGCAAAAATTATGGGTACTTTTTAGAGCCCAAGAATTGTATTAAATCCTAGTTTAGGCTGTTATGTCAAAACATTTCTAAGATGCATGAAGCCTCTGCACCATTCCAGCTTTATGGCAACAATCATTTGTGTTAAACATTTTAAAAAGTATTTATGTTCCCAGTGTTAAATATTAGTCTTTGCAAACACAGCCCTGGATGCTTGCTCCTCTGCAGTTCCCATGTATTTGTTATTGGAATTTCAAAGCGGGGCAGCCCCCAGACCTGTTGACTTCTTCAGGCCTCCGTCCAGCACTACAGAAACTGGTGCGAGTTATGCCTTTGATTTCAACTGGGAATGGGTGAAGACCTTAATTCGGTGATTAAATGAGCACTCAGTTTTTGCAGAGCTCTCCCTCAGAGTGAAATTCCCTGGAGGGCAAAGGGTTGCAGGGGAGCCTGAGTGTGGCTGCGCAGGTCCCATGTCAGCTCTCCCAGCGATGTTTACGGGCTCCCCCAGGGCCCTGCGCTGCAGCACTCCCATATGGTTTTGAGCTGTTCCCATCCCTAAAGGAGAAATGCCTTTTTGCTCCATGTCTCTCTTTGCTGAGCACCCACCCATCTCCTTGTTAGTATTGAAGTCCCAGTTTCTTCTGCAGTGAAGAACAGGCAGAAGCCAAGGAGAGATTAGTTGGAGACCGAGGTGACCCCAAATACAGCCATTGATGGAAACAAAGAAAACCACCAACACGTGTTGTGCCTGGATTACAAGAAGGATGACACAAACTCCTGGGTTGTCATTATTTCATTTACAGGCCTGGATCGGGTGGTTTACTCATCTGCTTGTGCTTAAGATCTCCAGTTGCTGCAATGGAGATTTTTGCCCTGCCTACCTGGTTGGTATGTGCTTTACCCTGAGCAGCGGTGGCCAGAAGTTTGCTCTAAAACATTGCTGTGAATCCTTCAATTTAAGAACTTATGATTGCTTTGCTCTGAAGAGACTCTTAAGAAAGAAAGGTCATTTTTCTGTGCAGAGCTGCTCTAGCACCAAACACATCACACAAAACACTGAAACACAAACAAGTTAGCATAAGTGAGAGTGACCTTATCAAGAAGGGATGACAATGTAGTGAAAAGTTTAAGCCTGAAATCTCTAGTTAACATTTTCTAACTTCTGTGAAAATGCTCCACTGGTATCTCTACCCATTGAAATGTGGGGTTAAAAAAAGAACAAAATGAAAGAATGACTTCTTCAGTTACTCTAAACATGCAGAAAAAAGAAACAACCTTTCCAATCCAAAGGAATCTGAAAAACACGTGTTTTGGTTAACAAACAAGCTCTTTTATATCTGTTCACAACTTTTGGACTACTTTAAGTGAAGCCTTTTCAAGCAACACTTTGTTCCTCTCTGCATCTGCTGCACATTAGAGTGTCTAGGTATGGTTGTAAAACAGTATGTACACCACTCTGTGTGCAAGGGAGCAGTGGAAAAGAGACCACCACCAAATTCTACCCTGCCAGATAATTACAACTGAAGATTGTCCCTTTACTTTTTTTTTCCCAAGTTATTCAGTGCTCAGAGCCTTTTTAAAAATCCCTCTGCTTTATTTTACCAGAACACAAGTGCCAAAACTCAGAATGATAGCAGTATGTGGAAGGTTTCAGAGCTGAGAGAGCAGCAAGCTGAATGCTGGTTTGAAAATACATGTTGATTCTCTTTAGAGAAGCAGGGTGGCAGAGAACACTGGAAAACAAAATTTCCTCCCAGCAGCATGTGTCTCAAGCATCTTGCTGGGGTATTCTGCCTCCACACAGCTCCATCCACAAGGTAAGATGAGAATTAAGAAAGTCAAGGACAACCTAAGAACAGCACATGATCACCACGCTAACACTGCTAGTAAGACAGAAATCAGTGATCAAATAATGAACAAGATGGCAAATGCAGATCATTATTTTAAGCCACCTGTTGGAAGGAAGGAAGAGAGGATGAAAACAGAGGAAAAAATTGTCCTTTCCCAGGTGCAGAGTAAACCTGGGATGTACCCAAAGGGAGAGACTTGCTGTGTACTTCTGTGGTTTCTGTTGAGGATTGGAGTAGGGAGGTATGGTCTTCAACAGCAAAACAGCAAGTTCTTTTGAGATGGATTGAACTGATAAAAGCCCAGATGTTTGTAATGTTGGTGCACTCAGAATATTGAGCAAATCTGAGCAAGATCCTCCCATCCAGACAAGGCTTAGTTAAAACAAGCCTGGAGGAAGGGATGTGCAGTGATCGCTGTGAAGAACCTCCCTCATCCTCCCCTGCTCTGCAAGCAGCAGCTCTGCAGCACGCTGTGCAGTACACATCAAACTCGGGCTTTTTGCAACATGCAGCTTGCATGTCGTGAACTCTGGGGACCACCCTGGCTGGTCTGAGGAGCCGTGCTTTATCCTTGCTCTGGGGAGCTGGTAGTCGCATGGGATCCACTTCTCTAGCAGTTCTAACATACCATCCGTTGATTTCCTTTCATTCGGCCAGCGTTGGAGAGGAGGGCCTGGCTCCAGCGAAGAGCACATTCCACACTCCTTGCTGGATGTGTCAGGAACCTTTCTTCACTGCGGGGCCGCCCACGTCCTGCCAGGACTGTACGTCACTCCCTTGCGCTTAGTTTACTCACATGGTATTAGCTCACGGGGCCTGTACAAAGATGCATTATTCCCCAGATAGCCCAATTCTTGGTACGTGCTTATTTTTGGTAATTTCCTGTTGCTCTTTGCGTTTATCAGGAAACAGGTGAGATCTGTCTTTTCCTGTAAGCCTGAAAAACTCTTTGGAGATGAAAATACGACAGAGAAAAGGTGTTTCATCTCCCATCAGCTAAAGCAGGAGGTTTACAGCTCACTGGAACTGTTCTTCCTATGTGCTCAGTTGTCCCTTGAGAGTTCAGAAAGCTGTGCATGAATATGTAGGTATGGGCAAGACAAGCAAAGCAGATGTTGCACTGATCTCTGCTGGGGCATCTTATCTCACAGAAGAAACCTATGGCATCTTTTCCAACTGCAAATTTAAGCATCCCCTCCTCCCCTCAAAAACGCACACCTCTCCCTGCTGCAAGACTGAACGGCTTTAGCTTAAGGAGTCGGCTGTGCTGACAGGGCCCATCACTGTGGCTTTCCATGAATCCATGCCACGGGCTCTGGAAGCACAGCTCTACACCACCAGCCTACCACAGCTGTCAGCCGAGCATCTCCACTGCCAGAGCCAAGGACATTCATCTAGCCCTGAGCATCTCAAATGGGGCTGCTGCTACTATGCCATGTACCACACGTGCACTATGCTGAGTTTACCAGTTAATTCTATGTACAGCATACAGGTGAATCATAAGGCATCAAAACCTAAATTAATGAGCTACAACTGCAAGACTTGTGCTCACTGCCAGTCCCACACCCCTCTACCCACCACATCAGCAAGATTTCAAGAAATCACTAAAGAATTTCCCATGCCATTTTGCTGGCAGGGAAGAGCCATCAGCTTTCCATGCTGGCCGAGGCAGGACATGGCCTTGAGTCTCACTGCATTTCAAGCCACAGCTCTCTCCCTGGCCCAGCCACTAAGTGAGCAAGCCCAGGGCAGCTCAGGAGGGACTTGCACGGGTGTGCTGGCAGGGAGGAATTGCTGTCAGAAGGTTTCCTCAGCTTGTTAGTACCAGGGGAAACGCAGCTGAGGAAGGGAAGGATGAAGGTTGAGTCATCTCCTATCCCTTTCAACTCCTACAGATAGTACCCACTTCCCTCTAAAGGCAGACTGCATTACTGTCAAAGCCAGAAGCCACCACAGTAAAATAGTTTCTCACCGTGTACAATACATCACTCCTATCCTCATTCCTATTAACAAAATAAAAAATATTTTCGATCAAACTGTAGGGGCAAGTAGCCCATTGAAAGCAAGAGCCAATACTTAATATCAGAAAGCATCACTGAGCTTACACTAGAAATGAGATGAGTAGACAGCCTGATGAGGTCCCTCTATATTAAACAGCTTTTTAAGCTGTAAGATGAGAAGGAGGACTCTGTCACTTTGCTCCATGACACAGAGACAGCATGTCTTTGATAGCTCAGTGAAGGAAAGGTTTCATTCTTCTATAATAAAGACATGAGAAAAATCTGACAGCAGACAGTGGCTCGTACAAACTGCTGCCCTGACACTGTTCTCTGGCTGATGATGCTGGCTAATGATAACTGTGCAACTTAAGAAGGATGAAATCTATCAAGATGTACAAACAACTGAAAACAAAATCAAAGATCAATATGGACTTCCACATATCCTAACATTTGCATAGACATTATCTGAATGAGCTCATGAAGGAAAGCGTGGGGAGTCAGATCTGGAAAACCCTGGGAGCTGACTGCAATTCCCCTCTGCTCAGAGATGAGCACTCAGCGCCCTCAGGCTACTCTGAAAATCTCAGCTTCCAGTTAGACACGTGCTGGGTCATTGTTCTGTTTAACCACAGTTACTAATGAGATCACGTTTTAGGTTTCAGACTAAGCTTTAGAAAAAAAGAAGAAATGGAGAATGATATTGTCTCTTTTCAGCACAGCACACTGAACAAATAGCTTAGTACCTTCTGCTAGCACAGCTTCCTCTGTCTGTTCCTTTGGGGGCATTTTTGCAGGGGACATGACTGACCACATACAACTATGCCAGCCGTTTGCGTTTTTGTTCCTTTTGTCTGGTTCATGTAAGAGCTTACAAGTCTAAAGTTGTTGACAAGCTGAGAGAAGCAATGGGGCAGCTCAGGCTGGGAGACTTAGGTTTCCCAGTGCAGAAGACCCAGGGTTATTTCCCAAGGATGACCAGCCTTATGAAACTACACGGTAGCCCCAACTGGCATTACACTGACCGGCCTTTGGGCATGCAGGCAGGTGAAAGAGCCAGCGCTCCGCAAAAATGCTCCCTCCTGCGCTGGGTCCTAATGGAAAGATAAAGGCTCTCAGTGCTTCCCTCCACTGGACCTGCCCAGCCTCCCCAGCTACTGCCTTGGGGCATCTTGTGTGCTTCTTCCAGGGTGGGACTGTGAGGCTTACTAGTCCCTGTCCTCCTGCCTGCCCTCACACCTTGCCTGCGGGCTTCTTATCAAGGGTGACCGTGTGGCTACCTCCAGATCTGGGTGACCTACGCACTGCAGACACTGTCCTCCCAGCTCTTTAAAAATACAATCAAATTTATTCAAATTTCAGATGTAGCACATTACTTGAGCAAGAACTTTACTGCAATTACATACTGCATTGCTGCTGGGATTTGCCCAGAAACCTCTCTTCCTCCCCTCCGTCCTATGTATACAAGGTAGTAAAAACTGCTTAGTGCTAAGTTCTGGGCCTGAAATTCAATGCGACTGAAATGAGGAAGAACAACTCCAATGACTTCAGTGCACCAGACCATCCCTCTCTGCTCAGGAAAGCACCCACAAAAATAATTGCTTGGATGATTTTGCGTCTTTCTAAAAAAGACAGCAAGAACCACAAGGCTGGGCTTCTCCAAACAAACAAAACCACACAAGCATATCTGCAAGGACATGTCTGTCTGAATCTGCAGTGTTTCTTTTCTATCCAGTGGTCACGGAGAGTAACAAATAGATTATCGGGTTTTTTTTCCACCAGGGCTAAGTCAGAGAAGCTAATAATTCGAGGAGCTGGCATTCTGTGACTCACTTAGCCCAACCGAGGCAGGCATAAACTGTGCGCTAATGCAGATGTTTGAAGGGGGAACGAGCCGTATTTTCTCTGGGAGAGAACGAAGAAGTGACAGCCATTGAGATTTAAATGACAGTGTGTGGTATTAGGAGCCACAATTAAAAGTCATTACGGGCTTCAAAGTAACAAATTACCATTGCATGCTACTCCATCAGGAAAACAGTAACAAATTAATAGACAGACCAGTAGCTTGAGTCAGGCAGGAGGAAAGACCAGAAGGAAAAAAAAAAAAAAGCAAACACCAAACAAACCAAAAAACCAAACAACTCTGAGCTGAAGTGATTTGAAGAGGAAAGAAAGAAAGAGTCCTAGAGAGCTGACAAGTGCTACCCGGGTATTGCTAATGCGCCTAACCCAGCCGCGGGCTGAGGAGGGGCCAAGTTCATCTGACATTCAATATTTTTCTACTAAGGCAAACTCAGAGTTTAAAACAGGAGCGTGAGGAGAAGCTGCCCTTTCTTTTGTGGTCTTCCCCACTGCTTCACTGTATCAAAACTTACTACGATCGGTCCACGTTAATGGAAAACTTCTCCCTAAAATCTGTTTTGAAAACATCCATCCTGCAGAACTGAACAGGTCTGGGACAGAGCCTCGAGCTCCTTCACCAGTTTTTGTACACACACTCTTAAGTGTCTTTGTACAAGGACTTTACAGAAAACTCTTTACAGCTCTGGCCAGGGCAAAGCACCAAGAGATAGGTCACAGCATGTGGGAGATGTAGTTCTGGATATATTGATAGCTGTACAGTAATACAATTTAGCTAAGTGCTGTTCTTTCCTGTTTTGCTATTTCCAAGTCTGGAAGCAAGTAATTCCAGAGAGAGAGGTCTTATTCTTTTACACATGTCCAACTACTTGACATAATATACAGCAAGAATGATAGTAAGAATGATCATCAAGCTCTGAGTAATTTAGTAATGTGCATCACACTGGCTCCGTATCCTTGGGAGGTTCCTAAAGGTGTTTTTACTATCTGAAAGCTACCCTTCAAGTGAACAAGGAGAACACGAGTATCTCCCTGCAATGCTGGAGACAGAGACTGTGAGCTCTGGATGGCTGACACCAGCCTGTTGTTCAATCTCACGCCACCGATCTGAAAGGCTGCACCTGGAAGCAATGACAAGTTACTCCCATTGCTGGCTGAGCTGCATGGGTGGGCTCTGCTCAGCCCCTATTCTCTAAGTCTCTGTCAAGGACAGGGAAATAAAAAAAGGTAAAAGGACTGAGCACGTCCAGAAGCTGAATGTCCCCAAGACAAGGGCTATTACATCCTGGCTGTGCCTGAAGAGAAGCCCTCTTCATACATGGGTGTGAATATCTCTTGCTTGGAGGAGTAAAGAACTGTTTAAAAAGGAAAAGGCAAAGCAGAAGAGCAGATGCAGCTTCTTGCTAGCAGTTGGTATCCAATCTTTTTTCTGCCAGTTGTTATGTTCTCTTCTCCTTCACGGATGAATCCAAGTTACAGAACCGCTAAAAACAAATGCTGCCATGTCAGAACCTGACACACACGCTCGTCGTATGCTGTAAGCAACTGCTGATACAAAGCATGATCTGTGTTTGTAAATGGACAAAAGCATGAATTAATTTGTTTCAAAACTAGGGATTTAAATTATTGTTTTATATACCTGAGCAGTTCCCAGCAGCTCCTTAAAAAACTGGAGCCCTGCGGTGACAGGTGAGGTTGGATTCTCTCACCCAAATTTAACAAGATTAGAAGTTTGATGTCCAAACAAGAGATAATCACAGTAGGTTGCCTTTCTATTCAGTACTGGAATTTCTAGAAAGCATGTTTATTTCCTCACAAAACAGGACACTGAAAACAGGCCAGGTGAATTTTACCTTGGGAAAGCCCAATTCATTCTGGGCACTGCCTACAAACGGGGCCCAATCAGCCACCTCAGGTGCAAACACCTCCGTGGCAGACGTTAGAAAGTTACCCAACCATACGGCCATGCAATGCAGTTCTTCCCCAAAGAACTCATCCTTTACACACATACATCCCCAGAATGAGAAAAGGAGCACCGTGCTTAGTACAACCCGCACACAACACCCCTACTCTAGTTCTCCAGGCCAAGCACCATGCCCGAGACCATACTTTTTAACCTGTCGACCTGCCATCAACTTATTTACCAGTAGGTCACCACATTGCAAAACCTTCCTTAAAAAAAATAATCCTATTGGTCAAGAAGCTCAGGAGCAAACCCTTGAATTTCTCATGACTCAGTGTACAGAGATCTTTCATTACATCCAGAATGGGTGCTCCGAGGACTTCATAGAAAACCAAGAACAAGGCTGTTCTATTAACTGTGTTTTGCTTAAAACAGTCTTTGTGTCACCAAATCTCTTCCACAGAGCCAGCAGGCTCCTTCTTCTTCAATATATAATTAAAAACAACAAATGTAATAACAACAGATAGGTCTAATATGATACTTGTGTCACATCTAGGGAACAGCAGTTTTAATAGAAAGATTATTAAAGTATATTAAAAGGCATTAAAAAAAAAGTAGGACCTTAAAGCCAGATGAAAGCAGCTGATGTAATCAGAAATAGTGATTAGAACATGATTACATGATGATTAAAACATCTCCTAAAATATCAATAGGAAAAGAACCTAATGATAGGTGTTTTAACAGCAGGAGTAGCAAAAGGCATGTACCAACAAAAACCTAAGCTACATCATCATAGAGTGAAATGATGAATCAAATGAAAATCTCTAACTTCCTGTGGGAGAATACCTTTGCACACTACAGAGATACAATTAATTTTATTTCTCTTATTACTGCATACCATGTCTTTTTCTAACTTCCTATATTTATTAGACACTGTTTGATGCAGAGTGGTTCACTCATTCTCTGGAGGCTGACCTGGGGGGGGAGTAGTGTCTTTGCACACAAGCAAGTATGTGTTCATAACACCAATACTCTCATCTTTAGATATCTCGTCTTCATTGGAGTAAAATGGAGTGTGCAGAGACCAAATATAGCCTAGCAAGACATACAGCAGGCTAAATGAGCTGGGCAAGATTTGAGAAAAGCTGGCAGTCAGTACCTTGTGATTTGCTGAACTCTACTGCTGGATTTTGTACCTGTGGGGTCCCGAAGTGAGTGGTAACTCACTTGCAGACATGCCGTGAGCAGAACGTCTCCTGGGCCACCAGAGTGTTGGTGCTGCCGTTTGCTGGGAGAATCTCTCTGCTCTCCCATCTCAGGCAACCCACAGTAAAACATACTCTCCAGATCAGGGGCAAGCTTCTGGCACAGCAACATCTGGAGGAGGAGAAAAAACAAAAAAAAAAAAAAAAAGGAAGAATAAGACTATTCCCTCTCCCACCTGCCCTTGAAAGCTGTTTTATTCTCAGAAAACTGAGCCTGGCAAAAACTGTCCTCATCCCCTGCCAGTTCCTCCCCCTAGCTGCCATCATTCACACCCAATGTATTTATTCTTTTTATCAGATCAGAGAGCAGCATTTGGGTTATTTCAAACTGCTAACGTTAATCATGAAGACAGAACCTGTAGTTTTTACATGGTGGGTCTGTGCTGAGCCGCGAAGCACTTCTGCAGGCTTCCAGTGTGAGCAATAGGCTGAGTGAAAGAAAGATCATCAAAGCCCAGGCTAGTGTCGCAGAGACGACTGCTCAGGCTGAGACTCCTGTGGCCCTTCCTTTTCATCTTTGTTTAAAACAGAGATGCTAAGACAGAAACATCTCTCTTGAGCCATTCAACACGTCTTCAATCACACGACGGGATGTCAGTAAATACAGAATGTATTTCCCCACTATTTGGATGAATCATTACACTATAGTGACTATAGTTATGTAGGTATCAGGCTATTTTCTGTATGCTGCACCTTTAAGTGTAAATTTTGCCCTTTAGTAAGGGTCACCCCCTTGTTGGTTTGAGATGGCTTTTCAGTACTGAGTTATTTAGATATAGTGTGATCTCCTGCAGAAACACTCCTCTCCCTTCTTGTTTCCCTGTTTCTAAGATAAAGATGATGGTGGCTGAAAAAGCATTTATTTGCCAAAAGAAAAAACAATGCTTGAACTGAAACCGGGCTTCCAGAAACAACTTTCCCTAACATGGAGATGTTCATTTGCTCTTTGCAATAGTCACATCATTATACCTCCCCATCTTCCAAGTTGCTCTTCGTTTTGAGTGGCCATTATTTGGAAGCAAGCTTCAGAGCACCAGGTGGTCTGATCTAATATTTATGGGTTTCAACCTTTTCACTAGCTACTCTTCTGTACCAAACTACATATAATAAATACAAGTTTGCTCAGGAAAACAAATTGAAACTTTAAACAAATACAGCCTACTTTATACAGGGGGTCAGAGAAGGTGTGCGTAATAGTCCCTTCTGGCCTGAAAAATCCAGGAATCTATGAATTTTGAAATAACTGCATAAAATACTACACTCTGATCCTAAATTTTGCAGTAAACCTTTTCAAATATTAATGAGAAGCTGTGCAGCTGAGAGAGGATGATGCCCTTGGATCCTTGGCTAAGGGATGTTTGCCAACCTGTCCTGAAAAAAAACCTTTTAGCTTCTGAATGAACAGAAGTAATTGCCTTACATGCTGGAGTAGTGAATAATGAATGTATTAGCTCATTAAAAGATCATCATCATCATCTACAACACCACCAGAAAACAACCAGGACATGTTATGGTCTGAGTTACCTACAAAGAAATCAATTAAAAAGCATGGGTGACACCTCTGAGGTTGCTAAGGCCTCTAGTTCTCTGCTGTTCCAGTGTTTTTCCAGGTGTCACAGATGGGTGGGAGATTAGCAACTTGGTATCAGCAATGGCAGTCTCTTTCTCAAAACTCCAAGCGTAGTAACAGGTCACATAAACCCTGGACTTACATGGACACTATCCAACGGGTCTTGCAAAAGATCTCTGGCACAGACCAACAGAAGTACAGGCCAGTCGTTCCTGTTAACTCTAAAGCCCTCCTGCAGTCCAGCCTGGAGCTGGGGATGTCACCACAACAGCAGTTGAGACCATGAGGACTGCAGCAGCATTGGCCACAAGTCCCATCTCAGCTGTGGTTGTGCTGGCTGAAGAAGTCACTGCTCCTCTACCGCTTCCTGCTGAGCTGCCACTGCAACAGCTCTCTGCCCTGTGCCAGCTACCATGAACGACTTTAATCATAAAATCATTTAGGTTAAAAAGACCTTTAAGGTTATCAAGTCCTACTGTGAACCGAGCACTGTCAAGTCCACCACTAAGCCATTTCCCTAAGCAAGTAACAGTTCTTTGCTATTTAGGGTGAAAACAATTAGTGGACTTTTGTATGAGGGAGAAGTGGACTTGAGGATGTGGTACTCACCAGGAGAAGGGCAGGGATGAAAAACTGGAAACCAGATGAGGGCAGGTGCCTCCTCCTGCAAGGCGGCTGTAGCTGTTGAATACAAACGTTGCATAAACCCAGCCTTGCAGATGCAGCCAGCCTATTCTTACAAACCCAGGAACAGAGGGGTGAACACAAATGTACAGCCTCCTGATACACAATAACTATCATCCAGTGAGCAGAGAAAAAGTCTCCCCATACATACTTGTGTTATGCAAGGAGACAGCCTTCTCCAGGTGTGCTTTGTTGACCCTGGTCTCCTTTCTGCGCATTCCTAGGAATAATCTTTATTGCAACATATGTTTTTCTGTCTCTACCCACTCAAATACATACAGCACACAGCCTCCATACAGCAGGACTCTCCCATCACAGATGCTGCTGTGAGCTCTCGGTGAGGTTGCGTTTTAGCTCATAACCGCTACATGCCTTAGCTCTGCCCTGTGAAGATGATTATTTTTTTGTTTCTCATCAGGCTTGCGCCAATTAATTCACATCTCTGAGAAGTGCTGAAACGTTTTCCTTTTACCTCCTAATATTCCTTGGACTTGAAATATGAAGAAAACCTCCCAGGCTAGCATGTGCATGCAGCTCAGGCTCATCCCGCTCTTCAAGGCAGTCACAGGACCCTTTCCGATAGCATTCATTTTCTTCTCCTCATTCTCAGCCATGAGGCCTTGTTCACTCATGGGGAACGATAAAAAGGTCCTTTTACCGCCACGTATCAATATCATAACGTTGGGATTGAATCCTGAAGAGTGAATTTGAAGAAGCACCCAGGAAAACACATATGGTTGTCTTCCTAACCTAATTCGGGGCACCAAGTGATTTAAAACATCTAGGGGAGCCAGAGAATCTATCATTGCCTTAGTAGCAGGGAGAAGGAAGGAGAGACAGATGGCAAGGGCTTGAAGAGTAGCTTCTTCCAGCAACCCTCCTATTTTACGGAGGTCACAACCCTCCTTCTAAGCACAAGTAAAGGTGGGTATGACAGCAACCACACAGGACTGTGAAGAAGGGGACTGAGGTGCACACCACTCTTCAAAAGTACAAAACAGCAAATCAAGGCTGTTTACTCTGAGCTGTTTGGTTCTGGAATAGGCTTGTTGTCCAGTTCCCATGGCTGAACCAGCGTTGCACACGATAGACATACACATGATGATCTGGGCCTCCTCCTTGAAACACGCCAGGATGGTTCACCATCATACATGTGGAGTCTGGGCAGACAAAATCTGCTGAGCTGAATTCTGCCTCTGGCTCTTTTGGCGACATGCTGGAGAGACTTAAGTCACCGGGGCTTGCTGAGGCTCTTTGTTCTTGGAGAGGAGGTTTGCTTTAGAAGCTGAGCATAAACAAACCAAAATTACAAAAATAACAGCAGCAACAGCCACCACCACCATCTAAAAGTTCCTTCGCATTTGGCTTGACCACGTTTGATCTAGGCAAACATGGAACAAAGCTTTGTAACAGAAACCACCAGAGCAGCAACTCAGTCCATAGAAGTTTACATGGTGGCTTTACTGGGCAGCTCCCAGAGAAGCAGGAAGGACTCCTGAAGCAGCCTTATAGCCTGGGAGAATCCCTGTCAGCTCGTACAAGGCTGATCCAGGTAATTCCCTTCCCTAAAGACATGAAGGTGTCTGCCTGGAGGGCTCCCGGCTCAGGCACAGCCAGATCCAACAAATTAAGTTCTTCCCCCGCCGCCCCTACACGCTTGCGTTGTAGCCACGTACACAGTGATGTGAGCTGTCAGACCTCTTGAGTGGGCTTGCTATTAAAATGGCTTTAAAGAGGGTAGCCAAGCAGCATAGTAACGCTATTTAAAGAACTTTTACAATAAAGCCCTCCCTCTTTACCTCACTTTTGGCAAACACTCTCAGCTGTGGGATAAAAAAAAAAAAAAGTACAACATCACATTTCTTAGTGAACGCTTCTTAGAAACTTAAAATCCTTTAGGGAACAATACCTCCTGCTTTCCTGAAACAATTAAGAACAATAGTGAGATTAACGTTTCTGGGGAGCGTGTGTGTGAGCCGAAGGAGGCAAGTCCTTTAAAGAACTTGAAAACAAAGGGGCAGCAATATCCCCCCACAGTGAGTCTAAAATTGTCTTTCTACCATGACAGAACAGAAACTCTCCTTTCCACGGATGCATCTCCAGAGCTTGATTCTTCTTCCCGCTGTTCATCCCGTCTGTGTTGGGGGCTGCACGCAGCCAAGCTGCTGTGTCAGCTGAGACGGAGCTGCTGGCACAGCCCTGCACGGGGGGTCACTTCTGAAAACTCCATGGATGCAATGCTGCACATGGATTTAAACCTTCTTTGGGATTTTCAAAGCAGTGAGCATTCACCTGCTTATTTCCACAGGCTGTTTTGAAAACTGGCCTTCTCAGAGCAGCTGGTGGGGAAAACCCCCTGCAAATAAAAATGGTGCCGCAGATAGAGGCTTCTCTCTACCTGGAAATCACATATTTAATGTTCAAGGCTTGATCAAGAGCCATGGTAGACTATAGGGGGGGAATAATCATTTTACTTTGACAGAAATTGCAGAAAAGGTTTTTTTTAATTCTTCATCAAGCAATCAGGTTGTTTTCATTGTATTTCACTTGCTTGTCCATTCCCTCAGTACCATTCAGAAACAGTCTCAGCTGACGACAGAGACAAAGATCTTGCTGGCTCCACTGCGATGAGGATTTTATCTACACTCCTGGCCAATGACCATGCCAGCCCTTCCCCATGCCACTCTTAGGTCTGTCAATGAGAACACGCTGCCTGAAGTTCTGAAAAGGGAAGCAGTGAGAAGGAAAGCTTGAGGTGATGTGGTGTGGCCTTCAGAAGCATACAGACAGTATTACAGTCTCACCCTCCTCTCATGAAAGATCATTTAAATGACAAAAAAATAAGATAAGAACTGATCTGGACAGGGTGCAAGCAAAGAGCGTTTGCTGCAATAAAAAAGTTATCTGAAGAAGAGAGTGCTGGATGGTAGTGACTGTATCCCCACATAATACCTGAAGGATCCTGCAATAAGTGAGCCCTCCACCACTCACCTACCTGCAGGGGTGGCTCCATCTAGAATCATAGAATCATAGAATGTTTTGGGTTGGAAAGGACCCCTAGAGGTCATCTAGTCCAACCCCCCTGCAGTGAGCAGGGACACCACTAACTACATCAGGTTGCTCAGAGCCCCATCCAGCCTGGTCTTGAATGTTTCCAGGGATGGAACTAATCTAAAATAACCATGTTGTAACTAAGACTTTGCAGAGGCTTTTTAGGTCTCCGGTACTACCACTATTATTTATTCTTTGCATTGCCTAGTGGCTAGCACCCACTGTAACAGTTACTGTACAAATACAGAGCAAAAAATGCTTCCCTGCCAAACAGCTCATAGCAGAATAGAGCTAACAAGAATTTAAGCCCAGGAAGCCATCGCACACTAGTAGCCTCAATACACAAAGTCTGAGGTGTTCTCAGATTTGTAGATGCAAAGAAATTTACTTATGTTGAGCACCACTAGGAAATGTTTTCTTTAATGCTTCCAAATTTGAGGGGAAAATCATCAGTGCATTGCTCTTAAAATTCTGCATGAAAAATTTCAAAACAAGAGGCCTATGATACGATGTATGGGATCCACACCCAGGTATGACGGGACTGTCAGAGGTCCTTAGGTGCTAGAAACAGTATATGCTGAGCCATGGAAAAGTGAAAACTGATTGCCCATTTGTTGAAAAGCAGAGCAAAAAGCCAAATCTTAGAACTTCAAAACAACAGGGAGATAGGACTTCCACCTTTGTTCCCAAATGCATTAAAAAAAAAAAAATAATCAGACTTGTCAGTGCATCTGCACTTCTCTTCTATCCAGCATGGGTCCTAGGACCCAATTTACCCACTCTTCAAATGCTTGCTGCAAAAATTAGACTTTATGAATGGTTGGAAAGACATCCGTTGAGCTTTATACGTGTGTCTGTGTCTCTAACTCTTGTTCTAAACAGATACATAAACACAGAGTGGTATGCATGTACAAAAAAGTCCATGAAAAAACATAGGGCTGATTAAAGGACTTTAGATGGAGTGAGCTGGGGATATCTGCTTTGGCCACAGGAGGGAGGGGTTCTCTCTGCCCTGCCCCCCCCCAACATTGCCATGTCACAGAAAAAGAGCAGGACAGACGAGAAATGGATGAGGCATTGGCTTCTCAGCTGGAACCATAAACCATGAAGGTAATGAGAAAAGGGAGAAAGAGTCAAGGTTACTGGAAGTCAGTTACACTTCTCGGTGGCTCCTCGCCTCCTCCCCCACAAGGGACACAGCATGGACTCGGTGTTACTCCTAAGGTTGGAAAAAGTGCCGCACCTACTGTGTTCCAATCTGAATGTGTCCTACAGCACTGTATGACAGATTCTCCACTAACATCATCATCTGCATGCACTTCTAATTGTAGAGGCTGCTAATCTGCCTGAGAAGCCAGAATGATTTTAGCTTTCAACAGGATTTACATATATTGGGTCTTATTTCTGCATCAGCTAGCAACTACAGTTTAAACCATTGAACAACGCAGCTTGCTGTAGGCCTAAGTAATATTTAATAACATTAACAACACACTTCCCAGTCGGCCTCCAGCTCCCTTTCCAGGCTCATTGATTCACCAGCCAGGCTGTGCAGCACCACGGCCGGTTGCTTTCATCCCAGCAGCTTCCCGAGGAGGTGCTGCTGCACGAAGCACGGGGCAAGTGCCTGCTGCCCCAGCCCGGCCGGAAAAAATTCGTGTCAGTCCTCTAGTAAAAGGGGCATCTGCACGTCACTGCAAAGCGGACTCACTGGAAGAGGAAAGCACTAACAGTGTTATAAACATAAATGCTCAGAAGATCGCAGTGGCAAAAGCCTGAAGAGGAGAGAAGAGGCTGCATGTTGGCTGGTGAAGTACCTGCTTCCATGGTACACCGGCTGAGGTCAGGCTATAGCCTTACCTCTGACCCTGACCTTCATAAAGCTGGGCTACGTGATCACACCCAGCAATGAGATTTCACTGCCAGGGTCCACCCTCCCAGCAATGCACCGGAGGAGGAACAATGTAACCCCCCAGGGAAAAAACATGATTTTTTTTCTTCCCAGCGCTGTTGTCTGGTAAGCCTAAGAGCACTGATGGACCAAACACACCCCCTGGAGACTCCTGTTGCCTGCCGATGGACCCATGGCAGACAATATTTTATTTACATTCAGAAGCTGATAAATTAGGGATGGAAACGCCATCTGGATTCCACAGATGATGTGCCCATACCTGCTGTCATCAAAAGAAGTGGCAAAGCTTTCATTTTCTTGACACGGAACACAAGTTGATGAGACTTAAAGGTAGGTTTCAAACTAGGCAAAACCACAAGTGCTTCTCTGAAGCAGAGCCAGAAATGGGCTGCCCATGCAAAACACTGAACAAATACAAAACGTGTTTTTTAGGAGTGTTCCTGCAAATTATGTATGAGTATTACTGCCTATAAACCCTTTCGCTAGCATCTTCATTGACGCAGAGCATGAAAGGTTACACGTTTGTTCACAGGGAAGCCATTATAAGTAGATGAATCAGATGACTCTGAACGACCACTTGTTAATTCTCGTACAGTATTCACTCTGCTCTATCAAATAGTTTTTTTCATTACCAGAAGGATTTAACACGGTTGATCTGCAGGAACATAGTCATCCCTTATTATATCGGTCACACTTGATTTTCATTGTCTTGGCAGCAGAAAACCAACCTCTCTTTTCCTTTTCTTTCTTTTAAGTATTTTATACTTTTACATGTTATTATATAAAATATTGGAAGAGAAAGAAAAGCCAACTTTAAAATAGGGCTGTCAGCATTGCTTTACCTTGGTTTTCTAGCTCTGATGTACTTAATTGACATCAGGTAAAATCAAGTCAGTTCAACTTGAGATTAAGTAGTCAGTTAGGGAGACAGACAAGTAACAGGCATATATGCATACACCCAGGCAAATATGGAGAGGGCTATAAGGAAGCCCTCAATCAAATAAAAAGAAAAAAAAAATCAGAGAATTCAACAGGTACTGATTTGCTGTAATACATAGCAGTACTTCGATATCATCAGAACACTTTCCAGCCAAAGATCTTGCAGTACATGGCCAAAGATCACATTCTCTCACAGATGGGGAAACTGAGGCCCAGAGAAATGAAATCATTCTTTCAAATTCATCAAGTCAAGGGCAGAGATGGGAACTGTACACCCAGCTCTTGTGCCTCCAAGCCCCAAGGGATACTGGGTGAGAGCATGAAAGAGGGAGAGTCCCCAGTCACACAAATTATTTTGCCTTCACAGCTAGCAGCTCTGGCTTCGCTGCTTTTTACAGTATGCTTTTAGCGATCAGAGTTAGGGACTGGCTAGACGAACTCCTGAGTGGGAGAGATGAGGTGACAAGGCTTTCCCAGGGAAAGGAGCAAGAACAAGCAACAAGAAAAGCATCGGTGGACATAGGTTTGTCCTTCATCAGAAATAACTGGGCTGAATAAAATGGTTCTTCATGTTTATGTAGGTCTCTGCTCCAATGTAGGGGAACTCCAGTGCGCAAAGATACTTGCAGAACTCATCTACAGAACAATTTATGATCTTATAGTCATCGTGGGTGCTATGCTGTTGCTGGGATTCCCTGCGGACATAGCAATGCTCTATTAGGACTCCGCTGGCATTAGACTGTACAACAAACAAATCCTCTGAGCCCTGACTACACTGCTGCAGAGGATGCTGGCACCAAAAAAGAAGCCCTCAGAAATTACAGTAACCTTCATAACTGAAACAACTTTGGCACCTTCTTTTCCTCCCGAGCAGAACTGTGCTCCCTTGTTTTGTTCCCACTGCTATTTTATTAGACAGTTATAAAAGTGATTTTTATGAGAGTGATTTTTGATAGTATTTTTAGCAGTTTAAGAGAGATCACTTACAGAGACAAAATGCCTATCACCATCCTGTAACACAATTTACGTTATTAGTGGTGGTTTGAGCACCTTGCTGATGGACCCCAGCCTCACTCAGCATGGTTGGGAACGTTTGCCCTGCAACCCACAACAGGTAAGTCCAACATACAGCTATGATCAGGGCCACTTTGTCACTGTAGAACTAGGAAGCCTCCATCCCTAACATCTATCTGATTACTGGCAGGTCCAGCGACCAGGTAAAACCGGTACCTGTGCCTGAACTTGGGTACTGGAGCTACTGCACCTTATAGCGGTCAAGGGCCCAGCTCTCAAAGAACAAACCTCCCTTTTTGCCCTTGTGCGTATATGCAAAACCAGATTTATGTGTTGTTTCAGATACCAGCTGACCTCAGAGTTTAAGAAAAATAAAATGCGGATGAATGGTTTTCTCCATTTTTCTTCCTGGCTGTATTTAGTCAGGCTCCAAGAGCAGATGAAGCTTGTCACTTCTATGCAAGGATGACTTAATAAACTGATTGGCACCTTATCACTGCCTCAAAGTCACTCCACTTTTAGGGATGTCCAAATAGATTAAATATCAAAACCAAACATGAAGGGCAGTTTAGTGAGCTGCAGCTTATGTCAAGATCAAAGAGAGGGTGTACAGATAGTCCTTGGGTTCACCTGAAGACACAACAGGGGGAGGAATTAGGAAAACAAAAGCTGATAAAATATTTCAGCAGATTTGAGCCATAAGAAGCAAATATTTTTCTGCAACAGAAAGACAACAGGCCCCCCCTACCTTACATAAAACATCCCTGCAACTGCATCATGTCATTAAATGAGGTGCATTTAAGTGAGAAAAGTCGATTACGAACAGAAGAAGAAAAGGTTGGAAATCTCTGAGAAAATGACAGGTTTGTATTTTACAGCAGCAGACATGTAAAGCCAAGGGTTATAAGGTTTGGGTACATAAAATAAAGTTATATACATTTGAGCGAATAAGGCAAGAAAGGCATCAAATTACAACACTCCTAGCCTCGCAAATCTGTCCTGGTGCCAGTAGCTATAGCAGCCCGTTACGAAGGCGGTATTATCACAGCTGTATTTGCACTCTGTACTTTCTGCCTCTTCAGGATTTTTATTGCAGGCTGGTAAGACTACCCACATGGTGCTGGTGTTTCTGCTAAAGCCACTAATGCTAAATACATCAGAGTGATATTTTGCATCAAGGGGCTTGGTCTCGCAAGGCAGCAAGCATTCTAGCCCAGCAGAATACTGAAGGAGGAGGTAACTAAGTACATGAATTTTCCCCTTAGATAAGAGGCATGTCAGACTATAACATTAGCTTTGGGCTTGAACCCCTGCGTGCGTCTCAACTCCCTGGTCACCCATATTGCCTTGGCCTTGCTCATGACGCTGGCTCTTCCCTGGCATGAGCTGACTCCTTGTTTGTAAGGGGATCCAGGTTCTGACCAGCCTGGTTTCCACTCCTTCCCCGTAAGAACAATGGACACTACTAGCTTAATCTCCCAGCCCTAGTACCTCCTGCACAGCTACCAAAGGCACAGCAGATGGAGATACTCCACTAACATACACCACATTGAATGCAGGCTCCAGGGCCAGTCTGGACCAGGGCTAGAGAACATGCCTCTACAGCATAATTGCATTACAAATGGCAAAGCAGAGCTTCAAAGCCCCTGAGCTGATGCTAACTTCAGTGGTGATGGCTTTTTCTTGCTCAGAAATTTTTTAACAACAGAGGTGCCATCCTTCAAGCACCCGCTGATGAAACATGTGCTAGGCCTTTAGCAAAGTTATCCATTAATCCTTGAAGTGGCCTGTAATCCAGCCAGTGAAACTCCAGAGTATGACCCTGTTCCAATTAAAAATGGTGGGATGTAATGGGAACAGGTTTAGTCGCTAAATCTTTCCTTGTGGGAAGTGAGGAGAGGGGAAGACAGGATTACTGAAAGTACCAATAATTGCTCCAAGCTGTCCCTCAAGTCTGCTTTTTACAAAGTGAATTAGTGACATTTATAAGGAAGTAAATTAGTAGCAATCACGGTACTGTATATGCTGAATGCAATACTGTGATATTCTATAGCTATCTGTCTTTTTCTATGAACATGTCCATATATTGAAGTAGACACTGACTTTGAACCCTCTGTTTAGGCTCAGATCATTTGGGTGAGGCACAGCAAAGCCTCTCTAAGCGTTATGAAAACCCAGACATTATTGGAGGCACTATACTATTAAACACACACCCTGCCCAGACCCTGTGCTCGCAGTCTGGCCAGGACTTCTTTCTAACAATACCTCCGGGCAGACTGCAAGATACAGAAGATTCATGCAAACTCTGGTGTATACTACAGGAGAGGAGGTCAACGCGTTTGGCATAGGATAAAAAGATTCATCATCACAGGTCACTGGAAATCCACCTAGTGACTTTAATGGGCCCCATGTAGACTGCCAGATGTACAGGTCAGACTTGCATCTAAGCAGGTCTTCCACCCTGCACAAAATAACTCTTCTGAAAAAAACCCCATCACCCTTGTGTTTAAAAGCCACAGACTGGAAAAGCTGACTCTCATTCACCTAATGTTAAATCCTAGCAAATAAGTCATACATAAAAAATTAAGACAGATGCTGATTTGCTTTTAAAAGCACACTGTAGAATACACGCTAAAATACTCTGAATGGCAGTAATTTATACACAGAGATAATGATCGGTTCTAAGTGATGAGTGCTAAAGCAAGCCAGGGCAGAAAGCCTCCCTGACTTAATGCTGGGGGGAGGGGGAAAAAATTATTCACATTATTTAGGATACCTTCATCTGCTATTTACTGCAAAATTACTGTAACATTTTGTACTGAGCGTGTGTAACAGGATGTGCTGGAGGCGGTACAGCAAGTTTGGCTTGGAAAAGAAGAGAGCTCCCTTTCTGAGAAAGCCATCCCGGGTCATCTGCCTTCCCCAGCTGTAAATCTTCCTGACCGTCTGTCAGGGTAGGTTCTGAACTGCTCCAGCAAGGTGACTGAATTCAGGGCTGCTCTGAGGCTCATGAAAGCACAGAAACCCATCAAGGGAATCCGGGGCCGCCTTTCACTTGGCAGCAGTTCAGTTACTTTGTCATCATCTGACTAGGCACCTGTCTCATCCGATTCATTTCCCTTTTCTTTTTCCCGCCCCCCCCCCCCCACAAAACCAACTGTCTATCTTCACCCGTGAAATCTGAGGAAGCTTCCTCCCTGTATCCTGCCTACCCCCAAGCGCCTGTGCCCCCTGCCCGTGACCCCCGGCGCGCTGGGTGCCCTACAGCAGCTGCGGTGGGGCGAAGCGACCGCCACGAGACGGCAGTGGTTTGGAAGTGTTTTGGTCTGTCTGGACAGACAGCGCTACAGCTTTCGGGGATACATGCTGGTTTATGTTAAAGCCCAGGAATAACTCACTGCTACAGGAAAAAGACCTCCAGAGAGCTAGAAAAGGGGAAAAAAAAAAAAAAAAAAAAGACAGGCAGTGCAATTTTCTGTTATTTAAATTTGGTTGTTCAAGAAAAATCACGTCTCATCTGCCTCACATTTCTCATTGTAATGGTCACTTCATTCTCATTCCTTTCTTTTGCAGCATTGGTGTCAGCGAGCTTCGCCTGAGGCCGTGTTATATTGCAACCATGTTGGAGATGATTGGAGCTGCTGTTCTCTTTAGATAACATTGTCAGAGCTGAGCATGTTCATCCCTAAAGATGAATGACAAAGCTTTTGTAACAGCATATTTTTACAACTGTAAATGATCCCAAGTCATTTAGAGAACATGGGCAAATGCTTGCCTTTAATCAAGAGGCTGAGGTGCAGGCAATTGCACTATGCCAGCTGATTGCCTGGCATCAGAGCTTTTCTGCAGCTGATGCGCAGAGAGCAGCCCAGCCCAGCGGAGGCGTTTGCCTCTGGCATTTACAGGTTTTGCTCTGCCCTCCTGTCAGCGGAGAGGACCTGGGGCACCCTGCTGGTGACAGGGACAAGGCCTTTCTTTGTGCTTTCCCACTGCCTGAACCCAAGTGTCCAAAAGCCTCTCCATTTCATCAACAGTGCATTGTATGAAGAGAAAAAAAACCCCAAACGTCCTAACAAAGTCTGATCACAACCCCTTTTCTAACTATTTATCAGTAAAATATTTTATTTGAATGATTTTTGGTCCTTTTAGTTTGGAAGAGATAAGATATTCCAGATAGCCCCCAGGAGGGATTATGCAGTTCTGGGAACCTCATGCCGCTGCTGGGTTTCAATGCTGATGACAGTCAACTTACCTGCTCCCCTTTTCTTCAGCTGAGGCCAATTTCTGTTCCCTGGAAAGGGGTAAAGAGAGTGCTCTCCCTCTGCCTTTAGTCACTCTGGAGAAAAGGGCTTGAGATGTCCAAGCTCAAAAGGTTACCAATAGGTCCAGAGATGAAACACACTAAACACCACCACTAAAAACAACTAAAAAAGGCCAAGCTCCGAGATGCAAGGGGACTGAAGCAATACCCTCTGAAGTCCATGGGCAGACTAATAGATCATGCTGTAGCTTCTAGTGGTCCAGTCTTTACTGCTGCTGATGTGTGAGCCAAAAGCAACACAGTTCGACTTCAACCTTCCAGGGAGACTGCATGCTACTGACAGTTAGGAAAACCATCAGATTACTTGTAGCCAAGCACCTTTGATACGAAATTGCTGGAAGAGGAAGGCCATAAAATGCTATAGTACTATTTCTAAAGTTGCTTTTTGGAGTTAGACTCGCACTGCTTAACATGCAGGAATTTTTGCTTTCCTATCTATTAGAGTTATAAAATCCATAGCTTTTCTGTTTTCAACTTCCAATAAAATGAGCATCTTTTCTTGTGCCAGGTGTACCAGCTAATTGATACACTTGTACTGTTATCAATGAGCTTCAAAAATGCCCTTTCACCATCGCAGCTATTGGAAACTTTGCCATTCAAAGCAAGTGTTAAACAGCACAGTCAAAGCTCTTACTTCCTACCTGCCTTTCCATCAAACTCTTTTCCATTCAAAGGCTTTAGATTCTTTCCATTATTACAGAACTTTTCCATTTATGCTTGAATTGTTTGGTAAAATGCATGACATACATATTAAACTCATAGCAAACACAGAGCATGTATATTCAGTAACTATAAACCAGACCGTTTTCTGCATATGAGCTCATTGCTTATGCTTGTCTGGTATATTAAAACATGCATTTCTGGGAAGCTACAATAAAATAAAGTTTAGTAAAACATACTTCATCACAGTGATAAAGAAATAAAGTTGCATCTGGACTGAAAGACTATTCTAAGTAGTAACGGAGATGATTATATCTTGCCTGGTGGAACAGCCAGGGAAGTTTAAGTACAATATTCACCCTGAGTATTTGCATAGCATTTAAGAAAAATTAGGTCCAAATTCTTTTTGCAAGACAAGAACCATTTTGGCAGAAGTATTTTTGCTTTCCACCTCTTTTGCTTCTCCCCATAAAGCAAAACACGAACACCCTCATAGCTGTACAGCCTTTTTGGAACGATGCCCATAAGGCCTTGGCCAATTGAAATGCACATCTTAGTCCATTACTGTATATCATACCTTCATATACATGTAAAACCACTGTCTTTCCTAAGACCCTGCCTTCTCCCTGACCCCACCAGATACACACAGCTAGGCGCAGACCATATCCACAAACACACTACCACATTTTTAAATAAGCACAGGGCAAAGTCTAGCTGGCTGGTAAAAATGTATATCACTGCAGAGTGCTTAGAGGAGAAGTCTAGGACTGGAATAACATGGTTCCAACACTCATCCCTGACCACAGCGTGAAACCTCTGGGAAGATCCAGGTCTGACACACTTGGTAACTGCCCTGGAGTTAGCATTCTGGATTTACTCCACATTTCCAACAGGGTTGTGGAGTCAGGCCTTCATCCTCCCACGACATCTCCCAGCCTCAGTGCCCTGCCATTCTTACCTAGCACTGTATATCACCTGCCAATCCTCAAATCAGATGTGCTTTTCATAAAGAAAGAATAGATTTAGCTCTGATACTGCATGCAGTCTATGTCTATTGGTGCTAAGGTCTGTCCCAAGCTAGAATAGCCTATTTTTATTTATTGTATCACTTAGAGACAGTTTCGGTTCTTTTGGGGAGCCACTGTGTGTGGCACACTGAGCCCACTGTTGGTGCAAAAGGAGATGGTACAGCTCACTAACATGTACACTGGCATTCCCTCCTGGGGAGCCCTGCTTCTTGGAAAAGAGATGTGTTACCTTTCATAGAATCATAGAATACCAGGTTGGAAGGGACCTCAAGGATCATCTAGTCCAACCTTTCTAGGCAAGAGCACAGTCTAAACAAGATGGCCCAGCACCCTGTCCAGCTGTCTTGAAAGTGTCCAATGTGGCAGAGTCAACCATTTCCTGGGGAGATTATTTCAATGGTGACTGTTCTCATTATGAAAAAATTTTCCCCTCATATCCAGTCGGAACCTTCTCAGGGTTAACTTGTACCCATTACCTTTTCCATGTATCTTTTGCGTGTAACTCCTTGGGAAAAGGGAGTCTCTATCTTCTTTGTAGCCACCCTTTAAATACCGGTACATAGTGATGAGATCACCTCTGAGCCTCCTTTTCTCAAGGCTTAACCAACTCTGTTCTCTCAGCCTATCCTCATACAGCAGGCTTCCCAGTCCTTTGATCATCTTGGTGGCCCTTCTCTGGACCCTCCCCAGCCTGTCCACATCTTTTTTATATAAGGGCGGCCAGAACTGTCCACAGTATTCCAGGTGTGACCTGGCAAGTGCTGAGTAATGGACAATGGCTTCTTTATCTCTGCTGGCGATGCCCTTGCTGATGCAACCCAGCATCCTATTGGCCTTCTTGGCCGCAGCAGCACACTGTTCACTCACACTGAGCTTGTTGTCCACCAGGACCCCCAGATATATACCTTTTGGTATAGCAAATGATATTTACCTCTAATTTGTTCCTCTTCAGCCTCTGTTTCTCATTTTCTCTTCTTTTGAAAACCAGTGATTTGCAGCTGTCTGTCTCCATTTCAGTGTCAGGCTGAGATCTATGCTTCACAGCTGCCTGTTGCAGGTTTGTTCTGTGGGTCTCATCTCTGGACAGATATGAGCACTTTCTGGAAAGAGGTAAGCACAGATAATATCAGGTAGCTAATCCCGTTAAGCAATTAAGTTAAATCAGGTGACATTGCTGGTGGAAGGTAGAAAGATGAGCATGATATTAAACTGGCTTCATGCAGCTTGGGCAATTTAATGTTTACACCAACTGCAGAAGCGACAAAGCTGCAGTGCTCCTCTATAAGCTAACCTTTCCACATTGCTGTTATAAGGCATCATATTCTTCCTAGTTGTGTCCCTTACCCTGGCAGAGCGGAGTTGTTGAGGAAGAAACCACCTTACAGAACGAGCTCTTCAATCCAGCCCTTGACTGGGTCACCACAAAGACCTCAGACAAAGCTGATTGAATAGCAAAGTGGAATGTTTCTCATTACTAGTTATGTGCTCTAAATCCTGCAATTTTCTTTGAATGGCAGTTCTCAAACTGCAGGATACAGGCAGTAATAAGATGATATGTTTGAGGCATCAGCATATCCTTTATAACTATATTGGCTAGAGTTACAGTCAAGATTTACCAAGCTTGTTGGCGTTTAACTTGCAGCACGTCAGTACCTCTTTGCAAATTCTTGCTTGTAAGTACTCTTTCTAAAGTTTAACTGTGCCGCTGCAGTTAGCTTTCAAAAAACCGTTCAAAGTGGCAAGTGCTTATTTGTGGCTTTGTGGTTTATTTACATGTGAACATAAGAAATCCCCAGCAAGAAATCTGAAGAATTACTCTAAACGTTTATAGATACCAGTAAACTGAAAAATAAAGCAAGATACCTCTGTCATTGAAACTGGCTTTTTTTCCTATTTTCCTAATGATGATTTAAAAACCGTTTATTTAAATAGAAAATTTTGTCTGAACATATTTGAAGTTGTAGTTTATGGAAAAAACCTACTAAAAAGAGAAGAGCCCAACAAAAGACATCTTTTAAGATAACTTAAATATCTTGAAACAAAAATGCTGTTCCTGGACCTGGCACATTGCACTTGTGTTAGGCCTTTAAATTGCCATGCAAGTAGAATGTCTAGGCACCAGATTACAGCCACATGTAAATTCACTAAAGGAAAAAGAAAAGAAAAGTGAAAATTAACGGCAACCTGGGAGAGCCATTGGTGTTGACTCACTCCAAGACAGGCCGCAACACAAGAAAAGCAAACTGGCTTCTGTACCCACAGTACCAGGAGTACGCAACACTGGGGCTGGACCCCTGCATAGCATGGAGCACGTCTACAGCCAAAAAACTCCCAGCAACACAAATACATGCAGATAAGTTGGAACTTTACTCCTTTGGATGTTTCTTTTGGAAATAAGGTGTGTTTGGGGTTCTTTGGGACAAAGAGAGGCAGATGAATGGCCTCTGAGGTAACCGCTTGAATCCAGTTCTGGATTTTTTTGTTGTTTTAGATTACTCATGTGATCCACAGGAAAATGTCATGAAATTGTTCATTCCCGTTCTGTTTTTGAAAGCTGTCCTTCATCACAGCTTTGGGAGAGCAGTCCCCTCAGAGTGTCCCCTGGATATCAACACACCTAGGTTTACAGGGTACTTTGCAATTAATACATCATCCAAACAAATGATGTTGTAGAGCAAAATATGGCATCCTCCATCTTGCATCATCCCCCTCCTGAAGCAAGATGGCTCTTAGGTTTAGATGGAAAGATGTAGACCAAACAGCAGAGTGGAAACATGAGGAAACCCTAGAGCACAGTTGCCATGGGTCACCAGTGTGATGTTTCAGGGTAATAAACATACTTTGATCTTCATATCTTAAATATTGAAAATTATTATTTTCCCCCATCCTCACACCCCAAAAAGTCTCTTTCTCCAAGGAGGAAGATGAGAAGGGAAATATTTTAATATAGCTTCTGGCAGAAAGATTTCATTCCCGGCACTGCTATCGAGACTGGATGTTTCATTTCATGTTTCCTTTAGCATTTTCTGGATGTCATAAATGTCATCATCTCCATTTCTACCAACAGAAAAATGTAAAGTTGAATTCTCAACCATTTGCGCTTGGTTTTTTTTTCCCTTCCAACAGAAGATTTTTCAGCTTGCATCCAATATTTACAGTTAAGCTGGTGCCTTCCTGCCACCCCGGCACAGAAATAATGAGCGCCTGACAGCATGAACGCTGCGCTGCTTATGAAGGCTGCTTTCATTGGATAGCAGTTTGGAGCAACATATTTTATAATTATTAACACATTAGCATTCCAACAAAAGGTAGTCTGCTTTCTACTTTCAGAGTACACAGCAATAACATCATCACCATAATAGTTAAAACATTACCCTGGCCTGCCAGAATCACTTGCTCACAATCTGCAATGCTGAATTAAAATGTTCCTTCTATTCCCACACACTTTACAGGTTATTTATGTTTAATTTAGCTTTGGGTTCATAAACCATAATCACACTGATGCTATCCGTTCCTTTCCTCACTCCTCCTTACACCTCGATTACGAACTTCCTACCCTAACCACAGCCAGGCTTTAAGCATCTTTCATGCTATCACTGCTATGGGGCAAGAGAGCAGCAATCTCCTGCGTTTGCCAGCCTAGTACGGAGGAGACGATGGACTTCAGCTCTCGCTGCCCCCAGCAGCCACTTGCTGGTGCATGAAATCTCACATGATCATGTCTGAAGTTAGGGTATCCTTGTTGTTAAGCTTGCTAAATATTGCTCTGTTATTCCATCTTATGAGCAAAAAAGACTACAGCCTTGGGTGCAATTATTACACCTCTTTCTGTGGCCTCGGGCAGGTGATTTATACAACCCAAAACCAGCAAGTAAATCGCATCATGCCTTTCACTTTGGAAAAGAAATAGCGTGGAGGTGCCACAGCACTGAGGTGAGGCAGGATGGCGAAGTGGACTGTAGGCAATCTGAGCCTGACTTTCCACAACTTCTACATTCTCCTCAGTAATGCTCGGCGGGTTGGTCAGTGCGATACCGAGGGCCAGCACCCGTCCGTTCACTGACACTTGCCTGGTTTCTGTGTTTGGACTAAAAGCCTCAGATACTCTCAGTGCATATGTGGAGCCCCTACTACAAAAGAGGCTTTGATCCTCTGGTCCAAATGAGGCTCTGATCTTGGTTGGGGCTCATAGGTGCAAATGCTGGAGAAATAATAACAGATGGAATATCACAGTGATACATTAATTACCATATAGAACCATATAGAGCTAATAGGGGAACATTTCTGGGCAAAGATCTCATAAATAAACCAAATGCGAATGCATAAATAAGTAGAATGCAAACACATAGGGCCATTATAAGGGCAGATGTGTGAAACTTTTTTTTGTCTGTATGTTAAGCAGTCCTTGACATCTCTTTTAAAATTTATATATTTACACTGGCAAAAGAACAATCCTTTCTACCTAAACTACAGAGAGAAACCAAAACCATGCTGGATAGCTTTACCATTCAGATCTATTTTGTCTTTCTTTTCAAGTATAATCAAATTCCTTCCCATGCCTACCTGCCCATTACTTTTCTGAAGAACTATATATTGGAGACTGAAGAAGGTATTTGAAATCATATGCATGCACTGAAGGTAAAAAACCAAAACCAAGTAATGTCTTCCTGGAAGGAGGCATTATAAATCTTACTGAGAAAAAAAAAAACAACAAAACAAACCAGAGATCAGGCAAATCTTTGTCCCTACAGAGATACTGGGCTTTCTAACACTTGTGTATTTTTCTCCCTATCTGCTTCATATCAGAGGCTCAGGAGACGCTATTTTAAAGGCCAGCTGCTGAAGCATGTAGTACCACAGAATTAGCAAGGACTGACCAGACACCATCAGTAACTGTGCCAGGAAGGGACAGGGTACAAGGTGGAGCCAGAGGAATTACAGCAAAAATACCAGTAGTGAGGATCCAACTCACTTCAAGTAACAAACTCAATATACCTTAAGAGGAGAGAAGGATTAGAGAAACCTGGGCCCCTCGACTCCTGTTCCCTCACCCCTCTCCATCCTGAGTTTGGGGTGATCACCTTGGCCACAACTCTCCCAAGGCTGGCTGGCCGAGACCTCGCCCTCAAAGTAAAGGGCTCCTTGCGAGGAGCCTGACCCCCCCGAAGCATCGCAGCTCGGGCAGACGCTTACCCCAGGGGGCTTGGTCCCAGCAGCAGCAGCACCCAGTGCTGCCGAGCCCCCTGCACAGCAAAACCCCTGCTCCTGCTCTCCCCTCATAAATTAATAATGTCAAGCTCCCTCCCACTCAGCCATGGATCTACCAGGTAAGCAGTGGTGCAAACACGAGCATTAAAAACTTTATTCTAAAACCAACAAGTATTTGCAGTCATACAAACAGAGGGGCTAGGGCTATCGTGTATTTAACTAATGTACGTTTTGCAAGGCAGGCTTTTCCCCAATATTCTGGACCAACAAGGTCCTTTGATTAATTGCAAAGTATATTTTATATTTTCTTAAAAGAGAATTTCCTTTAAACTGGGTAATATAGCTGGCAGGTTACTATTAATGGCTATTTTCAACCCTGGCAAAGGATTTCTATTATAACTGCTTGTCCTCTCTTGCTTGTAATTTTCCTTAAGTTTCACCTCTCAGGCTGAGGTTTTCCAAGCTTGAAGTCTGCCCCAAAAGAGAATTTTTTGGAAAGCTGAAGAAACTTTCCTTTCGGTTCAGCGGTGCAGTTTTAACAAGGGTCCCTCACACAAACCCGGTAAAACTTGCCTCACTGGAACCAAAACCAACATGCATTTTGGTGTCTGTTGCTGCAATCACGATGCAGAGGCAGGACAAAAGAATTATTCAGCCTAAGACTGTTGGACCCAGAAGGATAAATTCTTCCATGGCATAAACTCTTGCAATGCCCCCGAAGCCAACGGGATTACGCTGCTTTACACCCAGGCTGAGTGAAGCCTGCTCTCTCCCTGTGCATGAGCAGCTTGGGCTTTTTCTCATTGCTCTCCACGTAGTTTAAAGATTTGGTTTTTTGTAGCTGACAGACTCTCCCCTTTGAAGTGTTCAATCTACAGAGGGTTCCCCCCGTTGAGAGTTTAAAACGTTTCTGTGCCACACAGGCTGCTGGTCCCGCCACGCGGGGCTCCATGAATACTCCCCCCGTGCCTCCTCCCTCCCACACGCACATCTCGATTCAGGTCTCGCCTCTCTTTTTTTTCTCCACTATTGCACAACCTCAGGCAGAGTACTTGGCTGTCTTTGGGGCTGCCAGCAGCACAGAAAATGCAGTGTAATTTTGGGAAGGAATGAAGGGGGTAGGGGTGGAAGGCAGTATAAATGCTACTTAGAAAGCTACCCAGACGTAAAAGAAAGATTGAAGGAAGAGGAACACTGTCCTCATCATCACAGAACAAGCCTTAACTACTCTGAGAGCTGTGTGAAAGCCAAGTGTCATAAACAAAACACAAGCAGTGGAAAAAGAGGACTTAAAAGGCAGGTCACAAGAGGTCTGAGCAGAACTGGGAACACACCTAAGACCAGAGGTGCTCTGGTGGTCTCCCAGAGGAGCCGCACAGACCCCAGCCCTGTCCTGCAGACCTGCCCCAGCTGAGCCAGCCCCCAAAGCCCCAGCCCCACCAGCCCTCACCTTGGCCTGCCGCAGGCAAGGGCAGCCCACGTCTCCCCCTCTGTTCCCCAGGCTGCAGAAACCTGGCTGATAGCGAAACCCAAGCCCTTACTGTGTTCACCACTGAAGAGGAGTCAGGATGAAGGAGAAACACTGGTGGGAGCATCTCTCAGCCCTATCAGGCTTCTGGGGAGCACTGCTCTGTTTTAGCAGACCAGAAGGAGAAGTGCTCTCATGCCACAGCTCACTGCACGAGCACTGGTAAACACAGGAGAGCTGCTCCCATTTTTCAAGTGCTCAAAAGGCAGGGGGGCTGGCAGCAAGTCCTCAAATCCTACAGGATCTTGAAGGTTGACTAGAAAGGAGATAGTCTCTCCCGAGCAATGGGAATGCAACACCCTTTTGTTTATCTGAAGTAAAAGTGGTGTCAGCTGGCCCTGCTGTCGGGAGGCAGACCCTGTGCAGGGAGGGTATGGCTCCCACAGAGCTTCAGGAGGATCATTAAAAAGTGGCCAGGCTTTTATTTCTACCCCCTTTGCTCTGTGCCTTTTTGGCAACAAGCCACATTTCACAAGGAGTAGTCCTTCCTCCCTCACAGGCCTCTGTGCTCCTTGCTGGGGTTTCCATGCCGAGGCTCCTGGTCAGAGGCAGCCTGCAGAAGGAGCCATAGGAGGCCCATCTGCCCTCGGGGGGCTCTACTTCTGGAGGTTTCGAGGGTCCTGAAGCACCGTGTCCATGGAGAGGGTGTTACACATCCCCCACTGGCTCTAGTGGCCAGCTGTCCTCCCCCGTCCCTGTGTCTACAGGGTCATGTCCTGGCTACCACTTCTGCGGGGTCTTTTTGTCTCAAGAAAACAAATCAAGAGCCCTTCTTGTGCCAGCTGTGACTCTGCCAGACTTTCATTGAGGGGCTGAGTGCTCACACACCCACTCCCCTCCTCCACCCCCACAGATAAGACATCTCAGACTTCCCTCCAAAGATGCTCAAAACCAGATGAATAGAAATACTTGAAAGAGGTAAGAGGATGAATCTTACTGGGTCCTGAACAGGACTCCTGACCTTAAATTCCTAAGCAGATTTTTTTTTTTGGTAAAAAGTTCTCCCCTGGTAGCACTTGTTCAAGTGAAAATCACCACCTTGCTATGTTTAGAGGAACAGACTCCTTACAGCTATTAATTATCTGCCCTTTAAACACAAGCCTTCACCCAAACGTGTGTTTGCCCGGTGGGAAGAGCGCGCCTTTTTCACACTTCTCACTGTAAACCAGGCGGCAACGCCAGCTGACAACAGACAGTGGTGAAAACCACCTGCTCTTATTCAACAAGATATATGGCCACAACACCCCCTTCTAGCAACCCTGCTGGGCAAAGAGGAAATAAGGATCCTATAGATTCATTTATTGGAATTAAAAAACCACACAAAAATCTAAACATGAAGCAAAGCCACTACCCTATAAACTCCAAGATTAATAAAAATGATTACTCATTTCTCCAGCAAATTCGACCCACATTGGCAAACAAAATCCCTCTTTGTCCCAGGGAGAAAATTGCTCCCTCAGTTATGCATATGGGATAGCGATCCCACTTGACGCTTTGAAAAGAAACTAAGCAACTACTGACACTAGGTTTATTGCTCAGTATTTTTTGCTCGGTATTCTGCTTTGAACTGTCCCCAGTTTGGGGTGAAGATCAGGATGAACACTGTTAAAAATTATTACCTTGCTCATCCTGGACCCAGTCAATTGACTTATGGATGCAACTGTGAAGAAGAGGCTGTTAATAAAGAATTGAGTATTTTCCTGCACTAAAGGCCTGATTCTCACTTCAAACCATCTAGAGGAATTATGTGCAAACAGCAGGAATTAACTCAATATTAGAATGTTTATGACACTTCTTTCTCCTTTTCCATGAAAACCACTGGCTATTTTTCTTGCAGAAAGATTATGGTGTCAGATTCCATAACTGGGAATAAAAAAATTTCTGACCAATGCATCCTTATCACAAATCTCCTGGGACTCCTGCTGAGCTCTCTGGTGCTCTCAGGAGCAGGCAGCACCTTGTGAGCTGCAGAAGGGTTCAGCAGCCACCAGGTGACACGAGAAGGGAACTGCAGCAATAGGAAAGCTCAGAGAGACAAGTAAACAACTCCATCACACTGGAGAGCTTGGGGTTTTTTGAAAACTCATGGTGGGTCCACAGGAGGGAGTGGGCACAAGGAAAACAGAGGTGACAGTGCCCTGACCAGAGAGAGCAGGCATGCTAGAGGAGTTGGTGCAAACTGCAAAATCCCCTTCAGTGCAATGAGATTGTGTTGGTAATGACAATCTGTTATATACTAGTACTGCTTTTTCGAAGGACCATAGAATGATTTGGGTTGGAAGGGGCCTTTAGGGATCATCACGTCCACACATACCCCCCCTCCCCCGGCCCCCGCAATGGGCAGGGGCATCTTCAGCTACATCAGGTTGATCAGAGCCCCATCCAATCTGACCTTGAATGTTTCCAGGGATGGGGCATCCATCACCTCTCTGGCCAAGCTGTTCCGTTATTTCACCACCCTTATCGTAAAGAATTTCTTCCTTCTATCTAGTCTGAATCAACCCTCTTTTAGTTTAAAACCATTACTCCTTGCCCTATTGCTACAGGCACTACTAAGAAGTCTGTCCCCCCTTTATAAGCCCCCTTTAAGTATTGAAAGGCTGCAGTAAGGTCTCCCCAGAGCCTTGTCTTCTCCAGGCTAAACAATCCCAACTTTCTCAGCCTGTCCTCATAGGAGAGGTGCTCCAGCCCTCAGATCATTTTTGTGGCCCTCCAGACCTGCTCCAACAGGCCCATGTCTTTCCTGTATTGAAGACTCTAGAGCTGGATGAAGTACTCCAGGTGGGGTCCCATTTTGTTTTAATTGCTCCAAGTTCTTAGATTTTTTACCATGACTAAGGACAATTTTGCCACGTTTTAGGAACAAATCCTTTAGAATTCCTAAGGCTCCTAGAAATCCCTGAAAAAAGATGGCTTCTTTGTGTGTGTTGTCCTTACATTTTAGATGCCGGCACTGACTGTCTTTTTGGTCACTCTTCCACATTAGCTGCACATGCATATTCTCCCCATATCATGGCTACCAAGCAGATATCTTCCACTAATCAAGATGCTTTTTCTTTTTATTTGCCTTAATGAATTTCATGCTGATGTTCAAGGTACCAATTTTGTCGAAGGAGTTATATTTGTGGAGCCTAGAAAACAAGTGTACAATGAAGGACTCAACAGACTGGAACTCTTCAGCCTGGAAAAGAGATGTCTGGGGCATATGACAAGGCTGACAAACATGAGAAAGTAGTCTGGAGAAGGTGTATAGGGGTCAACCATTTCTTCCAATACAAGAACTTAGGACTGAAAAATGAAGGTGGGAGTCAAGTTCAAATCAGACAGAGAAATGGCTCTCCACACAGTAAGCTGGAAACATGAGTAACTCCTGGACGAAGGACAAAGTGGATGCAAGAACTCTGCATAAGATGCCAGATAGGAAGCTAAGAAATATGTACTGGAAGCTAGTCAACAGACAAACAAGAGGGGGTTAATGCAATCTCTTTACTGAGCAAAGGATGGGAGACTATTGAAGAGGTGTTATCACATCTATGCTTGCCCCTTTTATTTATTTTAACTCTTGCTTGCCTGTTCTCAGCATATGGTTATGGCTTTCCAGCTTGAATTCCCCTCTGGCACATGAAATATCCTTTGATATACTCAGAAACAAGAATGGAACAAGGCTGCCTTCCATATCAGAGTTGCACAAGGAAAACTACTGATCATTCGTGTTTTAGAGTAGAAGCCAGCTCTAATGAGATGAAAGCATTAGGTTTGCATGAACTGATGTGTTCCTCTGATTCAAACATTCTGTGGTCAGTAAAAGGTGAGCTCACCGTGCAGACAAAATATTAATTTGTGGCTTATACTTGTCTCTGCATCTACCTCCCCTTAGCCCTCTTCCCAGACAGATAGGCCATCTGGATTTTTTTCCCTTCTTGAATGTATTGTGAAATGGACACCTGAAATACCGTATCACCTATACCACGTTAGCCTTGTTCCTTTGGACAGGAGCCACCATACGCTTTCTAGTTCTGCCCTGCACTCGATGGATTCACATGCTGGGGTCAAGGGCCTCAGGCTTGCAAATTCCTGTTAACTCTGTGACTGGCCTACAAGTTTCTCCTTCTCCCACCCTTCAAAGTATCAGAGCTTATAGCAAACACCCAAACTTACAGAAGTATAAGGAGAAGGCACACAATAAGCTCTTTTTTTTTTTTTTTCCTTTCTTTCTTTCTTTTTTTCCCATTCCCCTAAACAGTGGAAGAAACAGAACTACCCATGCTTTCCCCTCTTCCCTTGCCAGCCTTTCAGAAGCACACTGTACGGAACATTAACTTGAGAGGAACTCAGACAGATGCTTTGCTTAAGCAGGTTCTCTTGATCCTGAACCTGGGAACATATGAGTTAATGGGAAATAGTTAATGCTGAGGCTTGATGAAGTGAATGTGGCAGTTTATGCTGGAAATGTAAAGGAAGCTTGTGTAACCTCTGGGACAGTTACGCTGCTATCAAGGTGGAATAATGTATGGGCTCAGACTGCTTAGATTTCCACAATGGAAGGAAAGAAGTCTTTTTTATATCCACAGTAACAAGAGCAAAAGTTTAACCAGCTTTTCATTAGCTGCACAATGTCCCCTTGATTTAACCTGGTACTTTGTTTAACTGTCAGCTGAAACACCTAGTGCACAGGCTATGTATTTTGGTAGCAGCATGAGGAATACTTAGCCAAGTATAGCGATGCCCTCTTCTTAACACTAACTTACGCTATTTTCAACAGGTCTCAGCCTTTATGTAACTCATGGGTCAGTTTAAGACAAATAACACTGAGTTGAATTCAAGGGATCTCGTGGGGCTTAAGAGGAGTTTGTAAAAGCATGTTAGACAAACTTAACCAAAATTTCTTTGCAGTTGCAAATTTTATTAATTCATTAGGCCATCTCCTACACCATAAAAATGCAGAAGCGATTGCTACTATTGTTTCTTCTACTTAAAATGCAAAATGAAACGCGAGATGTCTAAACTTGCTTGTGAAGACAGAGTGAAGAAGTGATAATTGAATTCAATTTATGAAGAAAGTGGGAGATTCATTGCCACTGAAAGAGCTAAGATCAAGTAACTCTGTGTGCCTGCTAAATAGAGTGGCTGAAATTCTGCACCACAGCACAACACTATTGATTTGAAAGAATTTGGTCCAAGTGCTGCAAAAACTGCTAAACAGGCAAGGGATATACTACTGGCTCTGAAAGACAGAACTGCTGTTTTCAGAAGCACAGTGCTGTCTATCAACAAAGCACAAATAATGGAGAAGAGACACAACTTTTACAGGATTGATGGAAAAACTGAATCCACAATTTCAGCATGACGTTGAAGTTCCAGGATAGTAACAGGTCCTTAGGACTCACTAAGCGACAGTTAGACGCATTTCTTCTCAGAGACTTTCCCTGAACTGAAACTCAAAAGCAAAACCATTTGAAAGGTGAACAAATACACACTGGAGGCAGGAAATTTTCTTCCAGCTGTGTTACCAAGGCAGGATGATTTTATGAACATTTTGCAACTTGCATGGCATGTGCAGGCAATTTGTTTCTGAGATTCTGTGAAGCCAGAGGATCTGCGAGTAAAGCAGTGATGACAGATTTGGAACTGCCCTTCCTGGTTCTCTTCCCTCAGGAAATCTGAGGCAATTTGTAAGGAGGTTTAAAAAAAGTGCCCTCTAGCTTGTATACGACAGCTTCTGTATACCACTGGCTCTTTCTTTTCACATAGGCACTATGGATCAGCTGGGGACCAAAGGAAGATGAATCTCAAGGTTCGAACCAAGCAGTTGCCATCTCTGAGCTGGTTCACCAATTCACGAGGGCCAAGAATTACTTCAAGCTATTCTTGTTGGCCTCCTGATCCTGAAAGAACTTACTCATCGACATGGTTCACAGCATAAGATGAATTCACCATTGTCTTCCTATCTCCAAAATCCAAAGATCTTCCTGCCTTTCAGTCTGCTGGGAAGTGGCAATACCTGCCGTAGATGCTGTTCATTGCATTTAATTCAATATTTTTCTTCAAACACACGTAATACAGGGAAGAAAGGCAACAAGAACTTAGAGGGGAAGGAGAAACCCTATGACAACCTCGTCATCTTGCAGTTCGTTTCCAATACAAACCAGCCACACTCAGCATGGTAAATGGCTGTTTTCCAGCAAAGCATTAAACCAAACACAGAGAATTCAAATGACCAAACTGCTGTCTGGTTTCAGGCTGAGAGACAGCAAAAGTTCATGAAGTCCCTCCAATTTCTGTAAGAGAGGCTGAAATAATGAAGCCGTCTGTATGATGCTTCCCTTCTTACACAGTGGAAGAAGACGACAGACTATGGAAAGCCATTTTCTTGAGCTTTAAGCCCATCATTTTTGCTGACTACTTTGTACATCACACTTGCCAATCCTGTGCTTAAAAGTCTGCCTGCACTGTCAGCCATTCATCTTCAGTTTGTGTTCAGCATAGGATACCATCGCATGCATTTCTTGCTTCAAGTGCTCCTGATGACTTTGAAAAGAATTTGGTTTTACTGATACAGGAAAGGTCAATGCTTTATATCCTTACTTTGTCATTGGTGCTAAGCATGCAGAACATACCTTCTGGAGGTAAATGAATGGTTGAATGACCATTTATATCCATTAAACTCTCACAAACTTTTTCAGACAGGAGAATAGGACAATGAGGGGGTGGGGGAAGGGGCTGAATTGTCCTCTCAAACAAGTCTCCAAAAAGCTGGTCACCCACTACACTTTGGGTGCTCAAGACAACATCATTTAAGTGGCACTCCACCCCAAGCACTTGGAAGCTTGCAATATCCACAGTTCATTTAAACTTGTAGCTTGAATTAAGTAACAGTCGGCACATCTGGAGGACAGCAGTCAGTACATGTGGCCAACCCTCACTACCCTATCCAGCCTGATGAAATGTAATTCAATTGATTTCTTCTCCCCCAAAATCGCTCATTCTGGAAGTTAGCTCTCAAAAGACTTCACTGACGTAATTTGTTGGCTCTCTGGGGGGAGCAAATACGCATCTGCTGCTTGTCACCAGTACTGATTTTTTTCCTCAATGACAAAGTACTGTCCTTTAACTTGGGTGAGTTCTAAACCTTCCTCGGTTACAAGACTATAGAAAAATAAAATTCTTTAAGAGCTGGCACCTTATTTGAGATAATCCTTTCCATTTCTTCGCTCATTTCCACATATAAAATGACCAACGCTCTTATTCAGCTGGAATGGCAAGGAAATGAGAGGAGGAATTAAGTCAAAGCAGTTGAAGCAGTAAGATTGTTTCTGATCTGGAAGATGATAAAGTTTTGGTAAGGCTCGTGAAGCCAGGAGGGGGATGAGAAAGTCAATTCTCCTGGGCTGTAGGGAAGGAAATCTATTTTGGCAAACAAGTTTTGGCAGATGGCAGGGGACAACATGACACGCTGTGGAGGCAGAGAGATTATTTTAGTGATAGGCAAGATTTTGGCATGGACATGGAGTTTAACAGTGGATGATTAGGAGGCCAGAGGATGTTTTATCTTAAATTATCGAGACTGTTCCTGTAGAGACATCAACCTGTTCCAGCCTAATGCCTTTTCCTGCAGTTTAGTTCTTCAGTACCTAAGGGAAGCACAGTCACGTACTCCTCTGGTTGCCAGGGTCTGTGATTCCCCACAGCTCCTCTGCAGTCTGTACCAAATTGTTGCTGTCTGTACCTCCGAACCCAGTTCTGGGCAGGGTGTATTCAGGAAAGAGCTTGGACTCTGTCAGCACAGCATGGCTGGTAACAACATGTGCTTGTCTGTACTTGCAGTCCAAGGTAGGACTTGTGTGCTTCTACGGAATGGGTTTCCCTGACCATAGTTTCTGTATTAAGTTCCCAGCAAGTATGTGTAAAGTTGTTGAGAAGCAGGACTTAAATGGATCCACAGTTCTCCAGGTATCTGATCGTACAATTTAGCAATAGCAGGAGGCAAAACTTAACACACATAGAGTATTATTAACGCAGTTAGATGCGGTGGGGATGGGCAGGAGAAAGTTGGCCAGGAGCCCTGAAGTTCAGTGAAGGAGTTGGAGAGCGATAAGAATTTCCATGGGAAACTTCCGTTATGAGTTACCAATTTATTATATGTCATACTCCTAACCACTGAATTAAGGCTCTTCTAATGCAGTGTAGATGGTGGAAGAGGGGAAAGTCTAGCCACGCTTCTTGGGACCACAGACTTTCTCATGAAACTTTTCACTACCTCCTGGTCCGAGACGTGTGTGTCGATACCACAAGCAAATAATTTCTGGGTGCTTTAACTTGACCCTGTTTAATCTAATCGAATACCAATGCAAAGGCTCTTTCAGTAGAAGTTATTATAAACATGACTCAATCAAGTATGTCATTTGTCAACGGCTTTTGAAACAAATCTGAGAGCTGCCTCTTGCTCTGAATGTCCCTTTGGCATAAAGGCTTTCAAAAACTGCATTTTGTGAACACATGGAAACAAAGATCAGAAGAATACTTTAATGCCGTTACAGGCAGTTGAGCAAGGCAGAAAAACAGAAAATGAAACTAAATCAACAGGGGAGCCAATGCCACACAGGCTGTGTTCTGTGCAGCCTGCGAGCCTCCTCACTCACACACACCAAAAAAGCCAATTATACCAAGCCACAGCAGGGCGTTAAAAACATCAAGCGTATCAGCAGCACTGCTAATTCTGAATTAGATATAGCACAGCTCATTCTTTCATAGCTAATAGCAAGCAAGCCTGAGAAATCACCACATCTCCTCTAGTAACATTTTGGCCAATTCTTGCCTTAGGTGCATGTGTGCAATCCTGCTGCTGCCAGCAGGCATTCACCACTGAACTTTTGGACCTCCATCACCCTTCCCTCAAAGAGAAAAACATCTGAATGCTGGTGATTGAGCCAGAAATAAATAGCACAATACTCATCTCTGATACTTCCAAGCTGGATTTTTATAGCTATATCCTATATCTATACCATGTATATATTGGAGCATTTCTATAATCCTTTAACAACTCATGCTAGTGAAATATTCAGGTGCTGCAGAGTTCATCTCCGGTCCCTAACAAGATTGGTAAATGCAATCCCTATCGATTTTGTGATATTGCTGGAAAAGGGAGAAGCCTGTCCTGGTTGCACAGCAGACATCAGAACTCCTCCACCTTTGTACACACGGACCAGGAGACACGCTAGATCATGCTCCAGCTCTCTTCTGGTCCACATATCCCAGTTCTCCTTCTGTGGAAACAAGAGGTAGGAGACACAGTATATACAGGACCTGTTCCAACATCGCATTTCTCCTTGGTCCAACACTGCAGCCACCAGTCAAGTGATTTGTCCAAGGTCAAACAGCAAACCTGAGGCCATCTGTAGACCCAACCCGAGATCATGCTCTGCTGCTTTCACCACTGGACAGTAAGTCCTCCAGTACAGTTACGGAATTTTCCAGCAGAGATCCACTTCAACTCGAGTTTGCTCAGTTTAATGCACATTAAAAGCTAAGCAGGGCTTTGATGGATCTTTTCTAATGCAGTGACTCTTTCTTTTTACAGGCCTTCTGCACTATTAACACATCAGCACACAGTGCAGCTTTGAGTGCAGAGGTGCCCAATTCATTTTCTTGTCACAGCTAAAGCTACGATGGTCATCACTGGTTTGAAATTGCATATTTTGAAAAAGAACCTGTTATGAAAATATTCAAGCAGGAGCAGCACTTTCTTAATACTTTTTTTTTTTTACAGTTTTCTTGTACCTTTCCTTCTTTCCTCTTTCTTTATAAAAGCATGAAAGGAGACTAAGCATAGGGTGTCCACCTGTAGTACTGTGGGTTTAAGAACACAAACCAAAATACTTGGAACCATATTAATTCAAATACATTGGACATGCAGATTCCACTGCATTTTTTTAACTGGTAATATCCAGTCATAAAAACTTATCCATAAACATGAGGGCAAACCTTTCTATTGGAAAGCTACAAGGACTTCTACAATTGTCTCAGCTTGTGCTAGTTCATGTATATTTAGTTCCTCAGCTTTGAATTATGTTAATATAATGTGGTCAATATTTTTCTTATATTATCTTTGTTTACCATGCAGGAACTGGAAAGACAGTTCAACAAACATACTGCTAAATAAAAGCTAAAATTATGTAATTCAACTGTTTCTTTTAATTTTTTTAAGCATATCTTTAACAAGAGGGGATGTCTTACTCCCTTTCCCAGACAAATCTATTTAAGAAAACTATTCAGAGTGACTTTTTGAAGCCTCTGAAAGTACCTGCTAGGTACATTATATGCTCTTCCACAACCTTTGTGAAGATTTGAACTACATGTGATCCTTTTCCCAGCCCTTGACTTCCCACATAGAAATCAGCAGGTTTGGAAGTAGTTGTGAGGACCATCTCTGCTGTGGAGTTCCCACCAGAAGATTTGGTTTATGAGGACTCCTGATTCAGGTGTGTGGTGCAGTCCTGAACCCCCTTCCAGCATCAGCTTATTCAGACCATCTTCAGCAGCATAATGAACCTCGATATTAAATCCAAACCACTAACATTAACGGCTATAGGGTTTCTAGCCTTAGATGACGTGACAAGGAACCTTTCTCAGCATCGCACAGTTACAATGCAGGCTTCACTAGAGCTGAGATGCAGAAAAGGTTGCTAGCAAAGCTCTTGTACAAACCATGGTGCTTAATTTTTAGACTAGAACTCCACATATCTTTTAAGTCCCCTTTATGGGACTCCCTTGAGGGGAGATTTTAAGTTTATCTGGGCATGATTCAGTTGGCTAAAAAAGATGACATCTAACACCATTTAGGATAGTAAAGGTGCTCACACCAGGCTGACAGACATGACAGTAATGACCGGAAAACCTTGTCTTTCAAACACAGTGGCTGGAGCCAGGCAGGACACCCTATGCATCTTTTGGGGGGAGGCAAACTCTTAAGTTTTATGGTACCAGAAAGTTTTAATTTGCTGTTGTGAGTTGACCCTTGCTGGACCCCAGGTGCCCACCAAAGCCGCTCTGTCACTCCCTCCTCAGCTGGACAGGGGAGAGAAAACATAATGAAAGGCTCGTGGGGTTGAGGTGAGGACAGGGAGACATCACACAGCAATTACCATCATCACGGGCAAAACAGACTCAACTTGGGGAAATTAGCTTAATTTATTACCAATCAAATCAGAGTACGGTAATGAGAAATAAACCCCAAATCTTAAAACACCTTCCCCCTACCTCTCCCTTCTTCCCAGGCTTAACTTCACTCCCGATTTTCTCTACCTCCTGCCGCTGAGCAGCACAGGGGGATGGGGAATGGGGGTTGGGGTCAGTTCATCACACGCTGTCTCTGCCGCTCCTTCCTCCTCAGGGCAGGACTCCTCACACTCTGCCCCTGCTCCAGCCTGGGGTCCCTCCCATGGCAGACAGTCTTCCACTAACTGCTCCAGCATGGGTCCTTCCCATGGGTGTGGTTCTTCATGAACTGCTCCAGTGTGGGCCCATAATTTCCATGGGGTGCAGTCCCTCAGGAGCAGACTGCTCCAGCGTGGGTCCCCCGCAGGGTCACCAGACCTGCCAGCAAACCTGCTCCAGCCTGGGCTCCTCTCCCCACAGGGCCACAGGCCCTGCCAGGAGCCTGCTCCA